>CM039516.1:25519955-25534951 GCA_022432975.1 Begonia masoniana | reverse complement strand
AAAAAAAAAGATAATGGAGACATTATTTATATGGGCGCAGTGCGAGATATTTTCTGACCACAAGAGCCTGAAGTACTTGTTTACGCAGAAGGAGCTGACATGCGACAGAGACGATGGCTTGAGTTCGTCAAAGATTATGATTTTGACATCAAGTACCATCCTGGGAAGGCGAACAAGGTTGCTGATGCCTTGAGTAGAGTGCCTTCTGCGAGACAGCCTTCATTGGCAGCGATGTCAGTTACGCTGCGGTCTGAGATTGAGAGATCCGATGTGGAGGTAGTGGCAGAGTTGTCCAGTATGCTTGCCAACATTTCTCTCAGGCCGACTATTCTGGATCGTATACGTGAGGCTCAGCAGAGTGATTCGGAATGTTGGAGCTTCGATCCAGCATGACATTGGGAGACTCGTCAGATTTCCATTTATCAGAGGATGGTATTCTAAAGTTCAGGCATAGGTGGTACGTGCCTAGCGACGAGGATCTGAAGAAGGAGATATTGGCCGAGGCACATTCTTCGGCATATTCTGTGCACCCGGGAAGTACCAAGATGTACCGGGATTTGAAACAACACTTCTGGTGGCCGAACATGAAGAGGGAGGTTGCCCAGTACGTTGAGACCTGCCTAGTATGTCAGCAGGTAAAGGCAGAGCACCAGAGACCGGTCGGAACGTTATTGCCACTGCCGATTCCGGAGTGGAAATGGGAGCAGATCTCCATGGATTTCATTGTGGGGCTCCCGAGGACGACGAAGGGCCATGATGGCGTATGGGTGATCGTGGACCGATTGACAAAGTTGGCCCACTTCTTATCTGTGAGGATGGCATCGTCTATGGATCAGCTCGCCGAGCTTTATGTGCAAGAGATTGTTAGACTGCATGGCGTGCCAGTTTCTATTGTCTCAGACAGAGATCCGAGATTCACATCAAAGTTCTGGAAGAGTTTACACAGAGCTATGGGGACTCAGCTTAATTTCAGCACCGCATTTCATCCTCAGACTGATGGACAGACAGAGAGGACGAATCAGATTCTAGAGGATATGCTCAGAGCATGTGTGCTGGAGTTTCAGGGATCGTGGAGCAGGTATTTGCCACTGATCGAGTTCTCTTATAACAACAGCTTCCAGGCTACTATTGGCATGGCTTCGTATGAGGCGCTGTATGGTCGAAAGTGTAGATCTCCACTGTATTGGGACGAGGTTGGCGAGGCCAGCATCGTGGGTCCAGAGATTCTACAGCAGACGGCAGAGCAGATTGCCATTATCCGACAGCTCATTGAGGTAGCACAGAGCCGACAGAAGAGCTATGCTGACACTAGACGGAGAGAGCTAGAGTTCGAAGAAGATGATGAGGTGTATCTCAAAGTTTCTCCGTTCAAGGGCATTGCGAGATTTGGAAGGAGGGGTAAGGTAAACCCTCGTTATGTGGGGCCCTTTCCTATTCTGAAGAGGATCGGGAAGCTGGCGTACAGGTTGCAGCTTCCGGCTTCTATGGAGGCTATCCACGACGTATTTCATGTATCTATGCTTCGGAAGTGCTTGCGCGATCCGTCGCATATCGTGGAGACTACAGAGATCGAGGTGCAGCCTACCTTGAGCTATGAGGTGAGGCCGGTACGTATTTTGGAGACTTCCATCAAGATTTTGCGCAACAAAGAAATTCCGCTAGTTAAACTTCTATGGCGGAATCACGAGGTGGAAGAAGCGACGTGGGAACGACAGCAGGATATGATGACTAGATATCCTGAGTTATTTGTATTATTTAATTTTGTGGACAAAATTCTGAATAAGGAGGGTGGAATGTAATAACCAGTTGTACGGACTCGTATATTATATTATTTATTATATTATTGGATGACATTTTTTTAAATATGTCAAATCAGGTCCGTTTTACGAAAAGAAAGCGTCATTATGATCCTAACAAATAATAAGAATTTTAAGGAAATTATAGGAATTTTCGGAATAATAACGCTATATTCCGAGTAATTACCTCTATCGTAATTTAATGGACGTTTTGGAAAAAATAGCAAACGAGGTCCAAATTGCGAACGGACAGTTTTATTAAGTCTCAAATAATAAGTTGGACTTATTGGCAAAATATGGGAATTTGAAAAAGTCGAATCGCTGGACGATTAACGAAACGAAAGACGAAACAAAAAGAAATAAGAGCTAAGGGCATTTTGGTCTTTTGACAAATCATTTTTTTTTATTAAAAGGCAAAGCCTTTCTTTCTCTTCTCCAGAACGCCATTTCCTCTCTGTTTCTTTCTTTCTCTCTCGCGAACTCTCTCGGCCGCCGACGGAATCCAACGATCCGACCTTCGGGCATACAGGCCTTCGGGCATACAGTTTACAGGTCACGCGAGGTGGGGCTCAGGCACGGCTGTACGTGTTGTAAGCGTGTACCCCTCTCTTCTAGCTGGAAAGAGTAGTCCGCCCGCTGGATGAGCTCTCTCCGGTTAGAAGGTATAGGATCTCGGTGACACCTATAGTGCATTGCATAGTAAGATAAAAAAAATAAAGCATGGTTTAATGAACTCATAGCACAGCATGCATCGCATTTACGTAGAGCTTACTGGGATTTTATCTCATAGTGTGTTGTATGGTGTAGGTGACATAGACTTCGAGGTACCAGGTGAGGACGATGTCCCTCCACCTGAGGCATGATTCAGTTGACGGAGGATGGCTGCGGAGATGTGCTGGCGCAGTCGAGACTCACCTGACCCGTGGGGATAGTATGTATAGATTTTGGGATGTTTTGACTGGATAATTGTATAGACGTTATAGGATGTTTGGTTCTGGTAGTTGATAAGTTTACATTTGAATGTTTTGGGTAAACTGTTTATAGAAAATATTATGGTTTAAAACAGTATTTAAACGTTATAGAAATGTTTTGAAAATGTTGTAGGTTTGATACGGATAAGCTCGATTTTTAGAGCTATCCACGCCATTTGTTTTTAGGAAGTTTTGTCACGTATTGCAGTACGTCTGAATCGTATGTTTAGTGTTTTTAGAATGTGAAGGAGAAAGAAGAATTTGCTCTCTGAAATCGGATTCCAGAGAGCCGAAAGTTTGAAGTGTTTGCTCTCTGGAAATCCCAGAGAGCAAGTGGGTTCTGGTCGCTGCTGTGCAGCGACTGGGCGCTGCAACATGCAGCGCCCGATCGCTGCATGGTGCAGCGATCGAGCGCTGGACAATGCAGCGCATGCGGCGATTGGGCGCTGCAATTAGCAGCGACCAGTCGCTGCTACTTTTCGAGGGCAGAATTCCAATTCTGCCCTCCCCTCATTTTAAATATTGTTTTAATTGATTTTTATAAATGTTTTAAAAGTTTTATTTAATTATTAATAGTTTGTAAATGGTTTAAAGATTTGATTTAACTTAGATTTCAATTCCAATTTTGATTCTGGTTTCGATTTCGGTTTAAAGTTCAGCCAAGAGTTTAATTAAAGATATTAGGATAAAAAAATAAAATAAAATAGTACGGGAAATACGGGTACAGTATTAGGGGCGTTACATAATGACTCTATAATGGTAGTCGTAAATCGATTCTCCAAGATGGCACAATTTATTCATTGTGCCAAGACCGATGATTCTACCTTAATAGCTGACCTATACTTAAAAGAAGTCATTCGCCTGCATGGTATTCCACATTCAATAGTGTCGAATAGGGACACTAAATTTTTGAGCGCTTTTTGGACTACTTTGCGGAAAAGGTTGGGGACTAGATTGTGCTTCAGCACTTTCTTTCATCCCCAAACCGATGGTCAAACGGAAATTTTCAATAGGACCTTAGGTACCCTCTTATGCAGTGTTGTAGCCAAGAAACTTCTAATTGGGATATAGTACTTCCAGGTTTGGAGTTTGCCTACAACCTTACCTTTTATTCCACCACTCAGCAATCGCCTTTTGAGGTTGCCTATGACAAACATCCGAGCTTCATTAACATCATGCTTACATTCACCAATTTACTCTCAAACTACTATTTATAGCGTAATCGAACTAAAACCTAATTAAATGGGCCACTAATTTGGGTTGGGTAAAACCGACCCGAAACTTTGAACGCGCATAACTTTCGCGTCGGTTACCGGAATTGAACGATTCCAGCGGCCACGTACTCCTCTAATAACCTATTTTAATCTGCCAAAAGGAATCTTAAAACAAACGACCGGAACTTGGTCAATTTATCAAAAACCCGAAACTGCCCTTAATCGGAAATTTCCCCCTTTCTGATTTTTCATCAAATTCCATCAATCTCTCCACCAATCGACCATATATACACTCAATTAACAATATCTAACCAAAAATCGAAGCTACACTCAAAACCCGAAATGCCCTAATTCGGGCATTCACTGTTTTCGCTCAAATTGAGCACAACACGGCCAGGCGACCTTCGCCGACCAAAGCCCGGTCATTTGACCGTCGAGAACGGCCAAAAGGGCCGGCGATCGGAGCCCTAACAGCTCGGCGATCCACGGCCAAAAATCGAACAGAAACAGGGCACGAAAAACCGAACATACCGTGCGGTTCGCGTGCGGAGACAAGCCGGAACCTCTCGTCGCCGTCGTCTGGCCGAAGAACGGCGAGAATCGCCGGCGCTTCGTCGATCGTCGCCCGAGCTTCGTCGTCGTTCTCCCCTGTTCTTCGTCGTTCGCGGGGAGCTCGAACACAAACAACAATTTTTGTTGTTTGTGTTTAATTAAAATAAATAATAATAATAATAATAATAATAATAATCCTAATATTAATTCATCCTCATGTAAAAGCTACGTACGTCATAGAAATTTCCCGAAATTTCCTTAAAATCTTTATTAATAATTAGGATTTTAATGACGTTTTCTTTTGGTAAAACGGGTTTAATTTGACATATTTACGAAAATGCCATTACAATATATTAAATATTAATATAATGTATTTAAATCCAAAATCCGTACAAGCCGGGTATTACATTCCATCCACCTTATTTAGAATTTTGTCCTCAAAATTCGCCACAGCTTATAGTCCTTGACATTTACGTCTCTTGTCTTACGGTATTTTTACCTCAGTAAATCATCTGTACTTTTGGTTCTTCTTCGTGGTTCTAAACCAAAACCCTACTATATTCTCTAACATTGGACCTAATTTCGTATCCCCTACCTTCGATTTGATCGTACACATCCTCTTTCACGCACTAAGCACAAATCTAAATTCTCAAATTTCAATCAATTAACCCGACAACATATTTGTCACTTTAATACTTGCGCATGTACCAACTTCCAACACATTTTGGTCAAAGCCATACCTAAGCTTCCTAACACCAGTCAAATTGAATGCCTACAATCTCATCAAATTCTGGGCTGTAACCCATACCTTGACGCAATTCCCTTGATCCTGTTCACAATCGGGATGCACACCCACCGAATTTCTACATTAACTCCCTAATCGTAGTCCTCACTTTCCGTTTACGTGTCAACTCTTACCAAATCTCTCGGTCTTAACCAAACGATCTCCAACTGCGTACTTGACACTTAACGCCCCGAGCACGTGTTGGTTTGCACTTAATTACCCAAAACGTTAAACTCACTCTAACTTACTAATTGGTCTCTACTAAAGATTGTCTCTTATCCTCAATCTTCGAAATAACATCAACCTCCAATGTCATTTGGGTTGACTACCGTTCAAGGATTCCTAACAACATCCAGCTTGTAATCCAAACTCCCCTTTACTTAATTTAAATTCCTCGAATTGAGTTCCTTTAGTTCCTAACTTTCTTCCTGTGTTTATCGAATACATGCCCAACCACTTTACGCCCTCAAAGCTTTCTCAAACTACTTACTCCAACGCCTAATTTCAGTCACACTACGACCTCATCCATCTATCGGGTATAACAAATTCTATATATATCGATACACCGGAGTTGCAAACTAAACTCGGTATAAGTTCGTTGGCCTTAACTTTAGTCACTACTACAACTATCCGAGTCTACACTTCGCTAGTAATGCTCCTGTATAACTTCTTCGTCATTCAGTACCCGAATTGTACACTTCCTTGGACACTTCACAGGTCTTAATAACTATTTCCAAGTGAGCTTCTCAACTAGAATTTCCATTTTCTATATCTTGTAAGGTATCCCATCAATAATATCCTACGTCGCATATTGCCTCAGGCAACTCATCAACCTCAATCCCTTTTCTGATGCGGTTCTCACAAGTTGCTCGATTCACGGAAATACACTCAAGGCCTCAACAGGTTTAACTGAGAACTTAAGTTGCTACTGTCTTAAGACCAATGCTCACTTGTAAGTTAGATCCTATAAATCTCACATTCCATTCTACGTCACGTTAAGGAGTTCCTTCATTACGTTCTAACTGAAACGCTTATACTACCTACAATATGCTCATTCGTTCAACTTAAATTTCCATTAACTTCGAGCACAGTCAAGCCCCTAAGTCTCGCCATAGGTTTGCTCTAAACTATTTCTTCTATCCTTAGGTCATTTGTGTATGTATTGGTATCGACTTGTCAAATACGAGTCAAACCTTTAAAATTGCGAAGTTCACAATTCGTGCGGCACTAACCGCAGAGTTAAACTTCTAATCTCAACTCTTCGTTGAATCTAACAATCTCATGTACTTATCTCAAATGTCGTACGAGGACTTCTTCAAAGTTACACAATGGTCTATCCTCTTTCGTTCCTCTTAGTCGTGTTCAAATGCTCTACTTGTCTACTTGACTCGCATGCAACGATTTATCCATCAATCTTCTTGTTTGCGAACTTGTTGTAGATAAGTTTACGCTTTCATTCCAGTTCTCCTTAAGTCCTCAAATCCTGCCCTTTTTACTCCCCAATAATTTGAAATGTCTCCTCATTAATAATAACCTTCCTAGTTCCCCGAACACTAATACTTCTACTTTCATCCCGGAGGCAGCCTCATGTTGTGGCTCCTAACTTAAATTGTACCGACTATAGGTTCACAACTTAACTCCTATATCTTTTGCATCATAACCCAATCAAGCAACTCTAACTGCCTGACATGTCCACAACTCGTTGATTATCCTCAACTTCGCTAGACCTCCCACCTAATAAGTCGGTTGTACTCTTCTCACAGATTAATATCTTCCTTTATGGATTAGTCTTCTAAGGTGTCTTTGGTGGTACTCATTTCCTAGAGAACAGCCAATTTCGGTACCTAGAGTTTCACCATGCACATAACTTCAATTCTCTAGCGTTTCGGGATTTAAATACTTTCCAACTCGGAGTAAATCTCCTTATTCTTTGCCTCCATATTGGTCGATACGACCACTCCTACCCGATCACTTAAATCTTACGTCCGCGACTTGTATTGATCTGTCACATCTTCCTACAACCATAACCATAATGGTCATTCTCATATCCTTTCTACAATAAAGCTAGGTAAGCTCTGGAATATGATTTTGCCTAAATACTTAAATCTTTCTCATGGATCCAGGGTACACAATTCCTTGCTAAATCTTCTTATTTTCTTAATCGCATTTAGTATACCTTGGCAACTTAAAGCATCCCCAAATGCATTTTACATTTTAGCTTAAATTTTTCCTTAATTCCTTACACCTTAAAACTCTTAGGGTTTGAGTTTCATCAGCTAGGGCTCATTTTCTATAAATTTAAATCTTACATCTCGTAAGCTGCATCCTTCTTACGGTAACTCAATTCTAAGTGTGCAACTTATTGTGGTTAAGTCAGGTTAAAGTTTATTACCACATAACTCACTTTCTATAAGCCTATATAGTCCCGTATATATTTACTGTCTTATCGTCGAGGTTCACTCAAGAACTCCTCTTACCCTCTATTGTCAAATCTGTTCCTATCTGTTACCCGGCTATTACTTCAAACTCCTACTCTATACTACTCCTCAATTCTAATATTATTCGTTCTATTAATTATTGGAATAAGACTCTACCTGAAACAGCTGAGGGTTGGGAAGTTTCTTCTTCTTCAGTCAAGGCAAGCAGCTTTAGAGTAACGTTTTTCTGATTCCTGCCTCGTTGGCCTCTACCTAGTTGATTTCGGCCCGGCTTCGGGCAATCCTTCACGAAATGGCCATTGTCCCCACATCGAAAGCATTTATCTGTGCCTACTCTACAGCTACCATGGTGTTCCTTCTGGCATTTATGACGTAGGGGTCCCCGTGTAGTTCCTCGTATGCGCTTTCGTCTATTTGATTTGATTCCTTCCTTGCCCACCCTCGTCGTGCCGTGATCATTGGGAGGGACTAGTCCTTGGATCCTTGAGTCCTCTCGGTTTGCCAATATTTCGAGTTGACGAGATTGCCTAGCTATAAGTTGAGCTTGTTGGTCCATATGTTGGGCCTGACGGTCCAGCAACTCCGTAAGTCTGTCTAAGGCGTCGTCTCTAGGATCTTTTCCTCGAACCATCATATTTTATAACTCCTACAAAGTTTAAAGCAATTAATTTTTAAGAAAGCTAAATCACACAAAGCAGTAAACATACTTACAGTTGATGAAGGACGTCCGCGTAGTGGCTGTGCAGTCGAGCAGTCTACAAAACTGATTTTAAAACCCGGGGGCTCTGATACCATAATTTGTAACGACCCAGTTACACTATTCCTAAACTCCCGTATAAAATTTTCCTTTTTAAGCCGCTAAATCAATTAAAAACATCCTCGAAAACCTTTAAAGAAAATTCATTTATCATACAAAAACAGTTTACATAAAACCACTCAACCTTCTATCATTCCTCAATTTATCAATTCACCCCGTCTTCACACTATCCTTTCTATCTACATTTCAATTATACATTTTACATAAACTTTCTAAACATTCATACGTTCTCGTAACTCTGCCCAAAACCGACTCTAAACACGATTAAAATGAAGTACATTTTCATGAAAACGAACTGCATGGTTCCGTTTAAAAGTGTGACATACCCTCCTGTTTACAAAATCACCAAGCAGTTCATAAAATCCAAATAAAATCTTAACAAACGTTTTATAAAACAAATCTATCAACTAAACAGAACCAACCACCCTAAAACGTATCCACTATATGATTAAACTAAAACATTCCCATAACGTTAAATTAATGGCTTAAACTAAACGTTTGAAACATCAACATAAAAATCTATAACCTAACCAGATCCAAGCATCCTAATATGTTAAACTATACATTTTATAATACCATTAATTCTCCCAAAATACTCACATACATCTCAAAATACTTTTACATCATTTCCCCACGGGTCAAAACGCACCGACTACTCAGCGCACTCCCACGGCCGTCATCCATCAGCTGCCTCATACATCAGGAGGAGGAACGCCGTCCTCACCTGGCTTAATGTCACCTAATACGTCACCTACACCATACAGACACCTATGAGATAATTAAATCTCAGTAAGCTACGTAAATGCAGATGCATGCGTACAGATGCCATTCAGAAAAACATTCAGATTCAGATACATATTCATTCACAGATTCATTTACATTACGTTGCAGACAGATTGTCACCGAGATATCAGCCCACTAAATGGAAAGGATACATTCCGCGGTCGAACTACCACTTTCCACCTAGATGGGGGGGGTACGTGCTCACAAACCCTACAGCCACGCCTGAGCCCCACCTCGCGTAACCAGATACAGATACAGATTACAGATTAATTACAGAGGTTCATTTCTTTTCTTTAAAACACGTGCAGAAGTTCATTTTCATAACATTTGAAAACACGTGATGCATGAACAGTTCATATAACAGTAAACATATAAACAGAGCATACCATCAAAACTCAACAATCAACCTATAACAACTAACTTAACTACCCAACCAAAGCATATAACAAACAATACTCCAAGATCCTCGACGCGACATCGAAGTACGGTGTAGGCCAATCGGCCAGAGTAAGTCACGAGAACTTACCTGTCGTCAGAAGCTCGCTGATTTTTGCCACGTCACTTCACCTATGGCTCGACCTATGACAAACATCCGAGCTTCATTAACATCATGCTTACATTCACCAATTTACTCTCAAACTACTATTTATAGCGTAATCGAACTAAAACCTAATTAAATGGGCCACTAATTTGGGTTGGGTAAAACCGACCCGAAACTTTGAACGCGCGTAACTTTCGCGTCGGTTACCGGAATCGAACGATTCCAGCGGCCACGTACTCCTCTAATAACCTATTTTAATCTGCCAAAAGGAATCTTAAAACAAACGACCGGAACTAGGTCAATTTATCAAAAACCCGAAACTGCCCTTAATCAGAAATTTCCCCCTTTCTGATTTTTCATCAAATTCCATCAATCTCTCCACCAATCGACCATATATACACTCAATTAACAATATCTAACCAAAAATCGAAGCTACACTCAAAACCCGAAATGCCCTAATTCGGGCATTCACTGTTTTCGCTCAAATTGAGCACAACACGGCCAGGCGACCTTCGCCGACCAAAGCCCGGTCATTTGACCGTCGAGAACGGCCAAAAGGGCCGGCGATCGGAGCCCTAACAGCTCGGCGATCCACGGCCAAAAATCGAACAGAAACAGGGCACGAAAAACCGAACATACCGTGCGGTTCGCGTGCGGAGACAAGCCGGAACCTCTCGTCGCCGTCGTCTGGCCGGAGAACGGCGAGAATCGCCGGCGCTTCGTCGATCGTCGCCCGAGCTTCGTCATCGTTCTCCCCTGTTCTTCGTCGTTCGCGGGGAGCTCGAACACAAACAACATTTTTGTTGTTTGTGTTTAATTAAAATAAATAATAATAATAATAATAATAATAATAATAATAATAATCCTAATATTAATTCATCCTCATGTAAAAGCTACGTACGTCATAGAAATTTCCCGAAATTTCCTTAAAATCTTTATTAATAATTAGGATTTTAATGACGTTTTCTTTTGGTAAAACGGGTTTAATTTGACATATTTACGAAAATGCCATTACAATATATTAAATATTAATATAATGTATTTAAATCCAAAATCCGTACAAGCCGGTATTACATTCCATCCACCTTATTTAGAATTTTGTCCTCAAAATTCGCCACAACTTATAGTCTTTGACATTTACGTCTCTTGTCTTACGGTATTTTTACCTCAGTAAATCATCTGTACTTTTGGTTCTTCTTCGTGGTTCTAAACCAAAACCCTACTATATTCTCTAACATTGGCCCTAATTTCGTATCCCCTACCTTCGATTTGATCGTACACATCCTCTTTCACGCACTAAGCACAAATCTAAATTCTCAAATCTCAATCAATTAACCCGACAACATATTTGTCACTTTAATACTTGCGCATGTACCAACTTCCAACACATTTTGGTCAAAGCCAAACCTAAGCTTCCTAACACCAGTCAAATTGAATGCCTACAATCTCATCAAATTCTGGGCTGTAACCCATACCTCGACGCAATTCCCTTGATCCTGTTCACAATCGGGATGCACACCCACCGAATTTCTACATTAACTCCCTAATCGTAGTCCTCACTTTCCGTTTACGTGTCAACTCTTACCAAATCTCTCGGTCTTAGCCAAACGATCTCCAACTGCGTACTTGACACTTAACGCCCCGATCACGTGTTGGTTTGCACTTAATTACCCAAAACGTTAAACTCACTCTAACTTACTAATTGGTCTCTACTAAAGATTGTCTCTTATCCTCAATCTTCGAAATAACATCAACCTCCAATGTCATTTGGGTTGACTACCGTTCAAGGATTCCTAACAACATCCAGCTTGTAATCCAAACTCCCCTTTACTTAATTTAAATTCCTCGAATTGAGTTCCTTTAGTTCATAACTTTCTTCCTGTGTTTATCGAATACATGCCCAACCACTTTACGCCCTCAAAGCTTTCTCAAACTACTTACTCCAACGCCTAATTTCAGTCACACTACGACCTCATCCATCTATCGGGTATAACAAATTCAATATATATCGATACACCGGAGTTGCAAACTAAACTCGGTATAAGTTCGTTGGCCTTAACTTTAGTCACTACTACAACTATCCGAGTCTACACTTCGCTAGTAATGCTCCTGTATAACTTCTTCGTCATTCAGTACCCGAATTGTACACTTCCTTGACACTTCACAGGTCTTAATAACTATTTCCAAGTGAGCTTCTCAACTAGAATTTCCATTTTCTATATCTTGTAAGGTATCCCATCAATAATATCCTACGTCGCATATTGCCTCAGGCAACTCATCAACCTCAATCCCTTTTCTGATGCGGTTCTCACAAGTTGCTCGATTCACGGAAATACACTCAAGGCCTCAACAGGTTTAACTGAGAACTTAAGTTGCTACTGTCTTAAGACCAATGCTCACTTGTAAGTTAGATCCTATAAATCTCACATTCCATTCTACGTCACGTTAAGGAGTTCCTTCATTACGTTCTAACTGAAACGCTTATACTACCTACAATATGCTCATTCGTTCAACTTAAATTTCCATTAACTTCGAGCACAGTCAAGCCCCTAAGTCTCGCCATAGGTTTGCTCTAAACTATTTCTTCGATCCTTAGGTCATTTGTGTATGTATTGGTATCGACTTGTCAAATACGAGTCAAACCTTTAAAATTGCGAAGTTCACAATTCGTGCGGCACTAACCGCAGAGTTAAACTTCTAATCTCAACTCTTCGTTGAATCTAACAATCTCATGTACTTATCTCAAATGTCGTACGAGGACTTCTTCAAAGTTACACAATGGTCTATCCTCTTTCGTTCCTCTTAGTCGTGTTCAAATGCTCTACTTGTCTACTTGACTCGCATGCAACGATTTATCCATCTATCTTCTTGTTTGCGAACTTGTTGTAGATAAGTTTACGCTTTCATTCCAGTTCTCCTTAAGTCCTCAAATCCTGCCCTTTTTACTCCCCAATAATTTGAAATGTCTCCTCATTAATAATAACCTTCCTAGTTCCTCGAACACTAATACTTCTACTTTCATCCCGGAGGCAGCCTCATGTTGTGGCTCCTAACTTAAATTGTACCGACTATAGGTTCACAACTTAACTCCTATATCTTTTGCATCATAACCCAATCAAGCAACTCTAACTGCCTGACATGTCCACAACTCGTTGATTATCCTCAACTTTGCTAGACCTCCCACCTAATAAGTCGGTTGTACTCTTCTCACAGATTAATATCTTCCTTTATGGATTAGTCTTCTAAGGTGTCTTTGGTGGTACTCATTTCCTAGAGAACAGCCAAAAGGGATTGAGGTTGACCGTCGAGAACGGCCAAAAGGGCCGGCGATCGGAGCCCTAACAGCTCGGCGATCCACGGCCAAAAATCGAACAGAAACAAGGCACGAAAAACCGAACATACCGTGCGGTTCGCGTGCGGAGACAAGCCGGAACCTCTCGTCGCCGTCGTCTGGCCAGAGAACGGCGAGAATCGCCGGCGCTTCGTCGATCGTCGCTCGAGCTTCGTCGTCGTTCGCGGGGAGCTCGAACACAAACAACAATTTTTGTTGTTTGTGTTTAATTAAAATAAATAATAATAATATTAATAATAATAATAATAATAATAATAATAATAATAATAATCCTAATATTAATTCATCCTCATGTAAAAGCTACGTACGTCATAGAAATTTCCCGAAATTTCCTTAAAATCTTTATTAATAATTAGGATTTTAATGACGCTTTCTTTTGGTAAAACGGGTTTAATTTGACATATTTACGAAAATGCCATTACAATATATTAAATATTAATATAATGTATTTAAATCCAAAATCCGTACAAGCCGGGTATTACAATTGTAGTATACACAAATGGTAATTTATATCTTTTTGTCGTCTTTAAATTACTATTTTACAGTTTGGTTTACATATTTTTACAATAAAACCGAACTTAATTAATCTATGACACGTGTCAAAACCTCTTTGGTTGATAATTTTTTATCGAACCAATAACAAAATGCATCACCGCACATCCATATGACATGCTTTATGCTCCTCAATTTCAATCATAATGTCATCTTTCAATATTTTAAAGCTGAAAGTCAACTGTAACTATTCTTAAAACTATATGTTATATTCTAATTTGCAAAACTTATTCGTTTCAGTTCCAACTGACTTGATTTTATAGCCAATTTATTTCTTAAGGTTTCTAATTCAACACTCTAATTTAATTTGTACATTAGATCATATTTAGTTAGTTAACAACGTGTCTAAAGTCATTCACCTGATGACTTTCAATATTATGACCACATTTTCAAGTTTTTATTATTTTTACAACTAAAAATTCTAATCACAGCTAATTATTGTAATCGTGATTATTACTGTTAATCTTAAGTTAGACCATCACAATAGTTGACCAAAAAGGATGTTAAGTTTGCCTGTGATGGAAAGTATTAGTTGATGTTTGACTAGTTGAAATACAGATTGACTACAGTGCTAACTTTCACAATGTCTAGTAGAGATTTATCATATGTAGTGTATACAGATGTATCGAAAGTTAACTAGAATGTTTATTGATGCTAACAACATAGAGATATTGCTTATGCATCTAGACAGTGAAGTCTCATGAATGACCTATCACACCATGATTTGTGGTTTGTGTTCCTCGTTTTTTTTCCTTCCTCACTTCTCTTATGCCATTTTTCCAAGTGCTCTCAGGAAACTCCAGAGAGCAAAACCACAATCTGATCTGCTCTCTGGAATCCGATTCCAGGAGGCAAACAATTGCTCAAATAAACACAATATTTTAAAGCGATAAACTTCTTAAAAACGAACTGCAGGGATTACTTAAAAGTTGTCTAACCTCCTGTTTCAAATTCCAAAGCAGTTCCAGTAAAAACCATCAAATAACAGATATAAACAGCTTCCAAAAACGTTTAAAACATCAATACATAAGCCTAACACTAGTCAGATCCAACATCAATATCTGTTTCAAGCTATACATCCATTAAATCTCCCAAAAACACTTACGTGAAATCCCACGGGTTCAAAACACGCCGATGATCAGCACACTCCCACGGGCCATTCTCCGTCAACTGACATAGATTATTGAGGAGGGGGG
>CM039516.1:25294065-25519855 GCA_022432975.1 Begonia masoniana | reverse complement strand
TTCTCTCTCTCTGTGCTCCTCGTCCTCTTCCTCGGGCATTCTCTCATCCAGACGAACAAGCAACCATCGAAGCACCTTCGATCTTCTTGGATTTCCTTCTGTTTTCTGTCAAAGGTAAGCATCTACTCACGCTAACAAGTTTGGACAAGTTTAATGTGGGTTTTTCCCGAAGTTTAGGGTTATGGTATTTTGTGGAAAAAACTCACTGTCTTTGGATGAAACACACCGGTTTGTTTTCTAAGGGTTTGAATGAGTTTGGAACAGACTCTTCTGACTTATTTGTTAGCATTTGCAGCTTGTTTATTTTCTGAAGGTACATGTACAGGTTCGAACATTTCCGAGGCTTTCCGGCTAACTGCATCGAGAAAACAGGTAAGTTCATACGTATAGGTTTGGCCCTTAAGGCCCTATAATACAGAGGTACTAGGTTTATGTTGTCGAGATTTCTGTTGGGTATCTAAACCATAGGTTATGTTTTAGGTTAAGTGTATTCTGTTTTATATTCTGCTTATTCTGCTTATTATCCTGTTGCCTGTCTATGAACGTTCATGCATACACGTTTTCTCTGAAAGTCATGAAAATATTTTCTGTACACTGTTTGAAGTTAAGTAAGATAAAACCTGTAATGAAATGTATGGTTAAGTGTGGATGAGGACTGGCATCCTGTTATGTACTCCTGTTATGTCCTGTTGTGGCATGTACTCCTGTTGCGCCAGCTCTTCCTCCCACTTATAGCTTCCTGTCCAGTGAAATGTAATGTAATGTTCATGTATTTAAAAAGGATTCATGCATAGCACGTTCATCACTCTGCATTGTATGTTCTTGCTGAGCTTTAGGCTCATAGTTGAACTCCCTGTTGTAGGTACGGATCCTGTAAACGAGGACTTTGTGCCTCATGCTGATGATGATCTGATGTAGTTGGCGGGTCGAGCTCATGGGGTGTGTTTGTGGCAGCTAGACATAAATCTGTTCAGAGAAAGAAAGGTTTTGAAGTTCTGTATTTAGGTTTTAAAAACTTCTGTTATAATGAATTCTGGAAATCCATGTTAAGTTTTGTACTGTCTTTGAGATTTTAAAACAATGTATGGATTCTATGTCGATATTTAAAACCTCTGTATTTGACAGTTGAATTCATGTTCTGAATATTCTGGAATTGTTTGGAATATTTTCTGTTGGCCTGTGCATGGATGGTTTCTGGTTTTAGAGCTGTCCATGCAACTTGATTTTCTTAAATTTCTGCCGTGGTTTTGTCGTGTTTCTTTAAACATGTGTTAAAGTTATGTTGTTTAAAGTTATGTTTTTAAATCAGTCTCTGAAGTTTGAAGTTTTATGCTTCTGTTTTCATGTCCACTGTTTTTATGTCTTTCTGTTAAAAGATGTTCAATTCTGCCTTCAAAATTTATGTCTTCCAGTGACTCAGCTATTTTGTCTTATTCGACGTCTTCCGCCCAGTGTAAAATCTAAGTCCACCGATGCCTTCAAAATTTATGTCTTCCAGTGACGTCAGCTATTTTGTCTTACTCGACGTCTTCCGCCCAGTGTAAAATCTAAGTCCACCGATGCCTTCAAAATTTATGTCTTCCGGTGACGTCAGCTATTTTGTCTTATTCGACGTCTTCCGCCCAGTGTAAAATCTAAGTCCACCGATGCCTTCAAAATTTATGTCTTCCGATGACGTCAGCTATTTTGTCTTATTCGACGTCTTCCGCCCCAGTCATCCTTTTTAAATGTCCGTGAGTTTTAAAAAGTCGAAAAAAAAATATAGTTGTCCCCGTTTTCTGTAAATGTCCCGGAGTGATGGCTCGGTTCTCGGATCCCGATCGGGTCCGATTTCGGGCTGTCACAGCATGTGTATGAAAAAGTAAAAGGGAATTGACGAAAAATGCGATAGCAAAAGCCGGAACGACAGTGAGATGGTGAGCTTGATTGTTAAAATTAAAAGTAAAAGATGATGAAGCCTGAACAACAATGAGATGGCTAAGTCTTAAAAGAAAGTTGAATTTTCAACTAGTATGCAACTATTAACAGGATTCGGTAAAAGTAAAAGTAAAAGTTTTGTAACTTGCACGTATTTCCACTTAATAAGATTTTCTCACAGTTGTGTTTTAACTTATGATGTAGGTGAGTTTTTATCTGAGGATGAACTAGCTGCAATTGAGAACCCTCCAGTGGCAAGCGAGCATACAGAAGAAGAAGAACATATTGTGGATTTCGAAGAAAATGATTTAAATTAGTATGCTTTAATTTTAAAACAATATTTAATGTTTTTTTTTTATTTAAGATTTTGGAATAATTTTTGTCTTTATTATTTAATAAAGTTTCATTAAATGTTTTAATTATGCGATGATTTCAAGATTTTAACAAATTAATTATCAAGTTTCCGCGATATTTAAGTTTTCAATTAATATGTTTTGAATTTTAAATTTTTTGATTTAACGCTCTATTTCAAAAATCAATTTGGGAAAAAATTCTAGGGTTTTCAAAATTAGGGTTTCAAATTGGAGATTTTTAAATTGGGGCGTTACAATTTGGTATCAGAGAAACAATATTTATAAAACGATTCTGTAAACTACTCTGTATGCTCACGTGCACCTGGAAGATTGTTAATCAGCAAGTAAGTCGGTATTAAATTTTATATTTTGATAAAAGTATGTTAGGTAATATCGTAGTACATTTCAAAAAAATAAATATATAAGATAGATTTTCTTAAGATAAGATTATTGTGATGTAGACTATGGCCAATAGTAGAGGAGATAGAAATAATCGGGATGCTTTACTCGATCGAATGATGGACATGATTGAGATGCAAGCCAGGCAAAATGAACAACTGTCGCAAGCAGCTAATGTGGCAGCTCAGGCAGCCACTGCCGCGGCTCAGGCGGCAAATATGCCGGCCCAAGTTCCAAATAGGCCTCGGCATGCAGATATCGATTTTGACAGATTTCAATGTGTAGCACCCGGTTCCATCGAACCAAAATTTAATCTATTATTAATGACGTACTTTTATGGAAGAATTGGGAGAATTATTGATTAGGTTAATGGATGACTAAGCAAGGGTATTTATGTAAATCAGAAGTTTTAAAAGTGGATAACGTATTTAAGGGAAGAGGGATTGGGTTTAATGAACTGTAGCCGCCACCATTTCACATTTTCCTCTTTGGGTTTTCAGCTCAAGCAGCCGAGCTCTCTAGGCGATTTTCCTCGCCCGATTCTCCTTCAACCTAGGTAAGTCTTGTTTTCTTGCATTTTAGCGATTAGTTTACTGAGAGAATACAATGCGAAGGTTTCGAGGTTTCTGTGATTGAGGGTGGGTTCAGGTTTTTGGTGATAAATGGGAATGCACGGGTAGCAGAGCTTCAAATTGATTTCCTCAAACATATTATTGATTTTTTTGGTAAGGTTTAGTAAGAGTTGGATTAATGTACTGTCATGACCATAGGTGAGCGAGTTTTGGAGCAGTTGTAACCGAGCATTTCTAGGAGAGCCAGGTAAGTAAAGTATGCATGTGCCTTCGGGCCTACATCACAAAATAGTAGGGTTATGCATGTTGTGAATGATTTTGTATGTCATGCATCATGTTTTTGAAAGATTACGAAAATGAATTTCCATGTAAGAATGGTGAGGTATGAACTGAATGTGACAGAACAACTATTAAGGGAATTCATCCGCCCCTTAATCGAGTAGAGGATGTATGACATTGGGAGAATTGATCCCACTCCCAAGGGAATCGAGGGATCAGAACAGCTATTAAGGGAATTCATCCGCCCCTTAAACGAGTAGAGGATGTATGACATTGGGAGAATTGATCCCACTCCCAAGGGAACCGAGGGATCAGATCAGTTTATGAACATATGTGTATGCAACTGAGATGAGAAAGTAGAAACTGCATGTTTAGGAATTTATGTTTCAGCAATTCATTCCATTACTGCTTTACTTATTTAGCATTAGGCTAATAGATTAGTTTTGTGATGTAGGTGTTGAGGTTACTACAGGTGAATTCTCTGAGTTCACTGAGGAATAGGCTGGTTGGAGGAGCTCATTCTTGTTTCGGCCTGGTAAACTGATGAGGCGGGTTAACTGGTGTCTGTAATCTGAAAGTTTAGTTGACAGTGTTTCAATTTAAATTTGTTGAGTTTCATGACAGAAGTGATTCTGATGTTTTGAATACGTTTTTGAGTTTTTTTTTGATAATAGTGTCTGTTGGGATTTAATTTTGGCACTCACTAAATTCTTAGTAATGAAATGGTTTGAAATGTTTTTGAAAGGTATCAGTGAAGTGAGTAAATTCTTTTCTGTAGGTTAAGTTGTTGTTCTGTTGTCTATCGGAAGATGTCTTCAGTGGAAGCTATCGGATGATATAGAACAAACTTTGTCGTTTAGTGATCGGTATGTGTAACTTGTTTCATCAGAAGGTGTAGGTTTAAGTCTATCAGATGATGTCTCAGTAAACTCATCGGCAGATGCATGCTGACATCATCGGAAGGTGTAGGTTTAAGTCTATCGGATGATGTCTCAGTAACTCATCGGCAGATGCGTGCTGACATCATCAGAAGGTGTAGGTTTAAGTCTATTAGATGATGTCTCAGTAAACTCATCGGCAGATGCGTGCTGACGTCATCGGAAGGTGTAGGTTTAAGTCTATCGAATGATGTCTCAGTAACTCATCGGCAGATGCGTGCTGACGTCATCAGAAGGTGTAGGTTTAAGTCTATCGGATGATGTCTCAGTAAACTCATCGGCAGATGCGTGCTGACGTCATCGGAAGGTGTAGGTTTAAGTCTATCGGATGATGTCTCAGTAAAATCATCGGCAGATGCGTGCTGACGTCATCGGAAGATGTAGAGTGCATTTTGTCATTTTGCCACCGGATGATGTCTTCCATTTTCTGCTTCAGCCCCTTTTGTTGACTTTGTTCAGCGGGCGATGCGTTTGACTTTTGAATTTATTAAGTGTTTTGCGATTTAATCATTTATTCCTTTTGCCGATTATTCCCCAAAATTCTAACTGAGTATTTCAAGCATTGTACAATAGTTTTGTTTAACTCTATTTTTACTTAGATGATTTCCGCTGCAAGTTTTAAAAAAAATAATACGATTGAAATTTTTAGTCATGTACGGGCATGGTGTGACGAACCGGGTTCAGATAACTCGGGGCGTTACACGATGATTGGACCCTCCAAATTTTTATGGCAATTTAGCTGATATGACAGCAGCGGATGATTGGATCAGAACTATTGAGGAAATCTTTGAGCATGCTAAAACTTCTGAAGAAGAGAAAGTTCCTTGTGCATCTTCTATGTTTCAGATGGATGCACGTTATTGGTTGGATTCAGTAAAAGCGATGCATTCGGTTGCTACCATGACCTGGGAGAAATTCAAGGAGTTATTCAACGAGAAGTATTTCACGGACTCAATGTTGGATGCCAAAGCTGAGGAATTTATGGCTCTCAAGCAGACTGGAGGTGTTATGGAGTATCTACACAAATTTGAGCAATTGTCTCGTTATGTCCCTCACATTGCTGGCAACGAGGCTATGAAGGTGAAACGGTTTATCTAAGAACTAAAGGCGGAGATTCTTAAGGACATCCGTCTTATTACCTCCCAGAACTCTTCATTCGCGTTTGTTGTGGAGAAAGCACTGGCTGCAGAGCAAGGAGAGAAAGATATTATCAATGCCCATGAATTGCGAAAGAGATATAGTCATGCGACTCAAGCTGTACGAAGTAGAATCCCACCACAACAAACAACTGGATTTAAGCGACCTATGAACAGTGGACCTGCTAGAGGACCTTCTAAGTTTGCTGGAGGACCTTCCAAGTTTGTGAAGAAAGAACCTACATCGACTAATGCACCTATATGTCCCACATGCAAGAAGCCATATTTTGGAGAGTGTCGCGTTCAGGCCAACACATGTTTTAAATGCGGGCAACCCGGACATTATATTAATAATTGCCCAAAGAATGCTCGAGAACAAACCAAGATGACTGCAAGAGTATTTGCCATAACTAAAGATGAAGCTGAAAGAAATGCATCTTTGGTGACAGGTTCGATATTTATTTCTGACATTTCTTCTAGCATATTAATTGATTCTGGAACTACGCATTCATTTATATCCCTTGATCATGCTAAGAAGTTTGATATTAAGGTAGAGTCTCTTGAACATAATATGAGAGTAGCTACACCTTCGGGCAAAGTTATGTTTGCCGATTCTATTATTAGAAGGTGTTTGGCTTACCAATCATTATGCAACCATCGATTGTCAAAAGAGAATGGTGAAGTTTCAACTCCCTAGAGCAAAGCCATTTTTCTTCTATGGGAATTCTAAAAGTTCAAGAGTTCCAGTAATATCGGCTATGCGAGCTCGAAGCTTATTAAATTCTGGATGCGTTGGAATTCTAGCCAGCATTATATGTACTGAACCTGAAGAAGCAACGACATTGGATATGGTGCTGATAGTTAATGAATTTCCTGATGTCTTTCCCGATGACCTGACTATGTTACTGTAACGACCCTAGTACTGTACCCGTATTTCCCGTATTATTTTATTTATTATTATTATTTTTAGTTAAACTCTAGGCGGAACCTAAACCGAAATCGAAACTGGAATCGAAATCGGAATTAAAATCTAACTTAAAACTCATTTTAAAACAAACATAAAACAATTTAAATAAAACTATTAAAACTATTAAATAAATTAATTAAAGCAAATAAAAGTTGGGAGGACAAAACCGTCCAAAGCTGTGTCAAAAGTCAGCGATCGATCTCTGCATTGCTGCAGAGATCGATCGCTGCATGCAATGCAGCGATCGGCGATCGATCTCTGCATTGCTGCAGAGATCGATCGCTGCATGCAATGCAGCGATCGGCGATCGATCTCTGCATTGCTGCAGAGATCGATCGCTGCATGCAATGCAGCGATCGGCGATCGATCTCTGCATTGCTGCAGAGATCGATCGCTGCTCATGCAAGCAGCGATCGCCCAGCGATCCCTTGCCTTCCACTGATCGCCTCCCTTTCTTCTTCTCTGTTTTTGGTCTTTCTCATTTCTCGCTAAGTGCTCTCTGGAAATCCTTATTCCAGAGAGCGAAATACAATGAAAAGCACAACCCCTAATACATTTTAGAAAGGAAAAACACCAATGTGCTCTCTGGAAATCCGGTTTCCAGAGAGCAAATCTTCTCATACTCTCCAATTTTTACAATTTAATTATATCTTAAAACACTACTAACTTGGCACCGGACTTTACGAAGTCCAACTGCGTGGATAGCTCTAAAAACTGAGCTATCCGTAACAACCTAAAACATTTCAAAACGATCAAATAAAAGCTTTAATCCAAAACAGTTAAATACAGTTTAAAACCAAACAGTTCCAGAATCTCAAAACAAATTAAACATCCTATACACATTCATCGAAACATCCCAAAATATACTAAAAAGACCCTCAAAAGCTGTACATACGTCCCCACGGGTCACATGAGCCTCGACTGCGCCAGCACACCACCGCAGCCATCCTCGATCAACCGAACTCATGCCTAAGGAGGAGGGACATCGTCCTCACCTGGTACCTCGATGTCTAAGTCACCTACACCATACAGAACACACTATGAGATAAAAATCTCAGTAAGCTCTAGTAAATGCAACTACATGCTATGCTATGCGTGTGAGTTGGAAACCATGCAGCATTTTCTTTACTTATTCATTAGGGATCACCGAGATCTAATCCTCCTAACTAGAGAGAGCACATCCAGCGGGCGGACTACTCTTTCTAGTTAGAAGAGGGGGGTACACGCTTACAACACGTACAGCCGTGCCTGAGCCCCACCTCGCATGACCATCGTATGAGTGCATAATAAATGTGGTACTGTGACCAGCCCGTAGTCGGCCTCCACAGTAGGTCCCGCCCCTCTCCAGGCCACATTGTGAGTACATAATAGATGTGGTACTGTGACCAGCCCGTAATCGGCCTCCACAGTAGGTCCTGCCCCTCTCCAGGCCACATCGCCAAGTTAAAAACATCGTGCGGAAATTCATTTTCATGCTTTTCTTTAAACCACGTGATGCATGAACATTTCTATATCATAAAATAAACACTAAGCATGCATACCATCAAGACTGTGGAACGTAAACCTACAAAGCAAAATAAACCTAACTACCCAAACCAAAGAAATATAAACTAGCGCGTCATCAAAATCCTCGAAACGACTTCGATGTAAGGTGTAGGCCTATCGGCCGGAAAGGTATCACGAGAACTTACCTCGTGCACGCTGCAATCCAAGCTTCGCCCACGAGCACTGTTTACCTAAGAAATTTAGAACGTTTATCGTTAAAACGAATTTAAACTTCTAAACGTTCAAATTGTCAAAACCTTAACCAAGAGATTTCTTAAAGCTCTAATTCGATTCGTTGCACTAGATTATCGAGAAATTTACACTCGGCACCTAATTTCTCAATTTACGAGTTTATCCTAAAATCTCGAAATTTCGTAAATTCTAACATTTTTCCTAAATCGATTAGATTCGTCCAAATACGCCCAATACGTTCAATATATACTAAATCATCAACGACCTATCGATTACAAGCTCTAAATCTCAGTTTTTATCGAAAACCTAATCGAACCTAAACGTTTAAAACTTGACGAAACTCGAATTTCAACGCTCTAAAACTATAGAGACTTACCGAGAATGTCGAATGGAGGAGAAACCACGAAGAAATCGGGACGAACGGAGGAGAAATCGGAGTCGGAAGCCAACGGATTGGAGAAACCCTCGCGCGGCCAGGGAGGAAAACAGAGAAAGTCGTTCTCTGGAAATCAAAATGAAGAAGAAGTGAAATGAAAATAGGTTTAAGTGATTTTATAAAATTTATTTGTCAAATTACTAAAATGCCCTTCTATAGTTTTTATATACTTTTCGTCATTCGGTTTGTTAATCGTCCAGCCATTCGACTTTCCCAAATTTCCGTATTTCGCCAATAAGTCCAACTTAATATTTGGGAATTAACAAAACTATCCGTTTGCAATTTGGACTTCGTTTGCTATTTTTTATTAAAACCCCATCCGTTTTACGAGAAACATAAATATTCGGATTATAGCATTACTATTCCGAAAATTCCCATAATTTCCTTAAAATTCCTATTACTCGTTAGGATTCTAATGATGCCCCCTTTTGTAAAAACGGACCTAGTTTGACACATTTACGAAAATGCCAATTTAAATATATTAAATAATTAAATAAATAGGATTCCGTACCTTCGGGTATTACAGTTACCACCTGCGAGAGATGTTGAATTCGGTATTGAGCTGCTACCTGGAACGGCACCGATCTCTAAAGCTCCTTATAGAATGGCGCCAAGTGAACTAAAGGAGTTGAAGACTCAACTTGGCGATTTGCTGGAGAAAGGATTTATCCAACCGAGTTTCTCACCCTGGGGACTCCGGTTTTATTTGTGAAGAAAAAGGACGGATCGATAAGAATGTGTATCGATTATAGAGTGTAACGCCCCGAGTTATCTGAACCCGGTTTGTCACGCCATGCCCGTACATGACTAAAAAGTTCAACCGTATTATTTTTTTTTTAAGAAAAACTTGCAGCGGAAATCATCTAAGTAAAAATAGAGTTAAACAAAACTAATGTACAATGTTTGAATACTCAGTTAGAATCTTGGGGATAATCGGCAAAAGGAATAAAGGATTAAATCGCAAAACACTTCATAAGTTTCAAAAGTCAAACGCATCACCCGCTGAACAAAGTCAACAAAAAGGGGCTGAAGCAGAAAATGGAAGACATCATCCGGTGGCAAAACGACAAAATACTCTCTACACCTTCCGATGACGTCAGCACGCATCTGCCGATGAGTTTACTGAGACATCATTCGATAGACTTAAACCTACACCTCCTGATGACGTCAGCACGCATCTGCCGATGAGTTTACTGAGACATCATCCGATAGACTTAAACCTACACCTTCCGATGATGTCAGCATGCATCTGCCGATGAGTTTATTGAGACATCATCCGATAGACTTAAATCTACACCTTCCGATGACGTCAGCACGCATCTGCCGATGAGTTTACTGAGACATCATCCGATAGACTTAAACCTACACCTTCCGATGAAACAAGTTACATATACCGATCACTAAACGACAAAGTTTGATCTATATCATCCGATAGCTTCCACTGAAGACATCTTCTGATAGACAACAGAACAACAACTTAACCTACAGAAAAGAATTTACTCACTTCACTGAAACCATTCAAAAGCATTTCAAACCATTACATTACTAAAAATTCAGTGAGTGCCAACATTAAATCCCAACAGACACTATTATAAAAAAGAACTCAAAAACGTATTCAAAACATCAGAATCACTTCTATCATGAAACTCAACAAATTTAAATTGAAACACTGTCAACTAAACTTTCAGATTACTGACACCAGTTAACCCGCCTCATCAGTTTACCAGGCTGAAACATGAATGTGCTCCTCCAACCAACCTATTCCTCAGTGAACTCAGAGAATTCACCTGCAGTATCCTCAACACCTACATCAAAAAACTCATCTATTAGCCTAATGCTAGGTAAGTAAAGCAGTAATGGAATGAATTGCTGAAACATAAATTCCTAAACATGCAGTTTCTACTTTCTCATCTCAGTTGCATACACATATGTTCATAAACTGATCTGATCCCTCGGTTCCCTTGGGAGTGGGATCAATTTTCCCAATGTCATACATCCTCTACTCGATTATGGGGCGGATGAATTCCCTTAATAGCTGTTCTGATCCCTCGTTTTCCTTGGGAGTGGGATTAATTCTCCCAATGTCATACATCCTCTACTCGATTAAGGGGCGGATGAATTCCCTTAATAGCTGTTCTGATCCCTCATTTTCCTTGGGAGTGGGATCAATTCTCCCAATGTCATACATCCTCTACTCGATTAAGGGGCGGATGAATTCCCTTAATAGCTGTTCTGTCACATTCAGTTCATACCTCACCATTCTTACATGGAAATTCATTTTCGTAATCTTTCAAAAATATGATGCATGACATACAAAATCATTCACAACATGCATAACCCTACTGTTTTGTGATGTAGGCCCGAAGGCACATGCATACTTTACTTACCTGGCTCTCCTGGAAATGCTCGGTTACGACTGCTCCAAAACTCGCTCACCTAAGGCCATGACAGTACGTTAATCCAACCCTTACTAAACCTTACCAAAAATCAATAATATGTTTGAGGAAATCGATTTGAAACTCTACTACCCGTGCATTCCCATTTATCATCAAGAACCTGAACCCACCCTCAATCACAGAAACCTCGAAACCTTCACATTGTATTCTCTCGGTAAACTAATCGCTAAAATGCAAGAAAAACAAGACTTACCTAGGCTGAAGGAGAATCGGGCGAGAGAATCGCTTAGAGAGTTTTACTGCTCGAGCTGAACACCAAAAGAGGAAAATAGGGGATAGTGGCGGCTACTCTCACTGGACTTTTCCTTAAATATGTTATCCACTATGTAAATTCTAATTACCATCATGCCCTCGCCTGATCATTTATTAACCTAATCAATAACTCTCCCCAACCCTTGTATAAAAGTTCATTACTAATGATAGATTAAATTTTTGGTTCAATGGAACCGGGTGCTACAATCTACCCTCCTTAAAAGAATTTTGTCCTCAAAAATCGGTACCTGAATAGTTCTGGATATTGGTCCATCATGTCCTGCTGGCGTTCCCAAGTTGTCTCCTCAATGCTCTGGTTATGCCATAAGACTTTTACCAGTGGAACTTCTCTGTTGCGTAATACCTTTACTGCATAATCTAAGATTTTTACTGGTTTCTCCTCAAATGCAAGAGTAGGAAGGACTTCAATGTTCTGCTGTTCTATAATCTGTGAAGGGTCTCTAACGCATTTCTTAAGCATGGAAACATGAAACACATTATGAACTCCCTCCAGAGAGGCTGGTAACTGAAGTTGATATGCTGACTTCCCAATTCTCTTCACGATTTGGAAAGGTCTAATGTATCTGGGGTTCAACTTGCCTCTTTTCTCGAATCTCACAACTCCTTTGAAGGTGACACCTTAAGGAAAACTTCATTACCAACATCAAATTCTAATTCTCTTCGTCTTTTGTCTGCATAGCTTTTCTGCCGGCTTTGAGCTGTTAAGATTCTTTGTCGGATAAGAGCAATCTTCTCCACTGTCTGCTGCACAATATCAGGACCAATCAATTGTGCTTCTCCAACTTCTTCCCAATATAATGGAGATCTGCACTTTCGTCCATATAATGCCTCGTATGGTGCCATGCCTATTGTTGCTTGAAAACTGTTATTATACGAGAATTCAATCAATGGTATATACTTACTCCAAGAACCTTGAAATTCCAGTACACATGCACGAAGCATATCCTCCAACGTTTGGATAGTTCTCTCGGATTGTCCATCAGTTTGAGGATGAAAGGCTGTGCTAAAACTAAGCTGTGTTCCCATAGCCTTGTGCCAACTTTTCCAAAACTTAGATGTAAATCTGGAGTCTCGGTCTGAAACTATGGTGCTTGGAACTCCATGCAGTCTAACAACCTCGTGCACATATAACTCAGCCAATTGATCCATCGAGTATGTTATCTTCATTGGCAGAAAGTGAGCTGATTTGGTTAAACGATCAACTATTACCCAAATTGCATCGTGACCTTATACTGTTCTAGGTAATCCTATAACAAAATCCATAGTTATTTGTTCCCATTTCCATTAGGGAACTAGTAAGGGTTGCAATGTTCCAGCAGGCCTCTGATGTTCAGTTTTGACTTGCTGGCAGACCAGACATGACTCCACATACTCCGCCACACTTCTCTTCATACCTGGCCACCAATAATGTTGCTTGAGATCTCTGTACATTTTCGTACTTCTAGGATGAACAGAAAATCTGGAGGAATGTGCCTCAGATAGGATTTCCTTTCTAAGTTCGGTATGAGCTGGAACAAACCATCTATTTCGAAACTTGAGAATTCCATCAGCTGAGCAGTTGAAATCCGACTTGTCAGTAGAATTTATGCACAACTTATACTTATTACATTCAACGTCATTCATTTGAATTTCCTTTATTTTCTCCAAAATAGTTGGCCTCAAAGATATGGCCGAAAGCATGGCTGACACACTAGACACAGCTTCCAGGTTAAATCTTTGGAATTCTTTCTCTAAAGCTATCGGTATGTCTAGAGTCAATGCAGAAACTAAAGGGGTCACTCTACTCAAAGCATCAGCCACTACATTCGCCTTGCCAGGGTGGTACTTAATCTCAAAATCATAATCTTTGACAAACTCTAACCACCTACGTTGCCTCATATTCAGTTCCTTTTGCGTGAAAATGTATTTCAGACTTTTATGATCTGAAAATATCTCACAGGTTTGTCCATACAGGTAGTGCCTCCAAATCTTTAATGCAAAAACCACAGCAGCTAATTCTAAGTCATGTGTGGGGTAATTCTTTTCGTGTACCTTTAACTGCCTAGAAGCATAAGCTATAACCTTTCCATCTTGCATCAAAACACCACCAAGTCCAACCTTGGAAGCATCACAATAAATACTGAATTTACCATTTTCGACAGGAAGAGTTAAAATTGGGGCATCGGTCAGTTTCTGCTTCAAGTCTGAAGGGAGCAACAGTTTTCTCGAAAATTGATCTGAGATCTGGATATCATCAGCTGAGAATTAAAGAGGACGACGTGTTTAAGACGGCGTTTCGTACCAGATATGGCCACTTTGAATTTCGAGTCATGCCATTCGGATTAAGTAATGCACCAGCCGCATTTATGGATCTTATGAATCGAACTTTCAAGACTTTTTCGGATGACTTTGTGATAGTCTTTATTGACGACATTCTTATCTACTCAAAGAGCAAGGAGGAGCATGAAGAACATTTAAGGATTATTCTATCTACTTTAAGGCGTGAGGAGTTGTATGAAAAGTTCTCTAAGTGCGAATTTTGGATGGAGAAGGTGGCTTTTCTTGGTCACATTATTTCAAAGGAGGGCGTAGCAGTGGACCCAGCAAAGATTGAAGCTGTTAGTAAATGGCCTCAACCAAAGAAAGCATCTGAAATAAGGAGTTTTCTTGGCCTTGCGGGATATTATCAAAGATTCGTAGAAGATTTTTCAACCTTAGCCAACCCGCTTACGAAACTAACCAGGAAAGGTGTGAAGCATTCATGGACTGATGAGTGCGAGCAAAGCTTTCAGGAGTTGAAGAAAAGGTTAGTCTCAGCACCCATACTTACTATCCCATCTGGATAAGGAAAATTTGTGGTTTATAGTGACGCTTCGAAGTATGGTTTGGGATGTGTCCTTATGCAAGAAGGAAAAGTGGTCACCTATGCCTCGAGACAGTTGAAGGAACACGAGAAGAACTACCCAACTCATGATTTGGAGCTTGCAGCAGTAGTTCATGCATTAAAGATTTGGAGGCATTATCTTTATGGAGAAAAGTGTGAGATTTATACGGATCACAAGAGCTTGAAATACTTTCTAACTCAGAAGGATCTGAACATGAACAACGCAGATGGTTGGAACTAGTCAAGGACTATGACTGCGAAATTATTTATCATCCTGGCAAAGCTAATGTCGTAGCTGATGCTTTGAGTAGAAGAACATCATCTCAAATTTCTTCAATGCGACTAATTCCAGAACAGTTAACCGAGGAGATGCATAGATTTAACATCGAAGTTGTGCCGTTTGGGCTACTTGAGAGATTGTCTGCTATGACGCTTCAGCCAAGTTTGCTTGAGCAGATAAAGGACAAACAACGGGGAGATGCTTATATTTGCAAAGTTAAAAGTGATCTGGAAGCAGGAAAAGTTTCTGAGTTTTCTGTATCTGATGGTGGGATTATTCAGTTTAAGAAGAGATGGTGTATACCAGATGATGCAGAATTAAAGGAAGCTATATTGAAGGAAGCACATTCAATCCTTTACTCGGTACATCCTGGATCAACAAAAATGTATCGAGATTTGAAGCAACATTATTGGTGGCGTGGGATGAAAGTGGATGTAGCCAAATTTGTGGAGAAGTGTCTTACTTGTCAACAAGTCAAGGTGGAGCATCAACGACCTGCTGGTACTTTGCAACCACTCATGGTGCCTCAGTGGAAGTGGGAGCATATTACTATGGACTTTGTAGTGGGACTTCCTAAGACATTTAAGGGTCACGACTCCATTTGGGTGATAGTGAATCGATTGACCAAATCAGCACACTTCCTTTCTATAAAGACTACTTATACCAGGGATCAGTATGCTCAGCTTTATATGTTCAGGAGATTATCAGACTGCATGGTACGCCTGTTTCTATTGTGTCTGATCGAAATCCTCGCTTGACCTCAAAATTTTGGAAGAGTATGCAGAAAGCTATGAGCACTCAATTGAACTTCAGTACAGCTTTCCACCCTCAGACAGATGGACAATCGGAAAGGACGATTCAAACCTTGGAGGATATGTTACGGGCGTGTGCTATCGACTTTCAAGGAAATTGGAGTAAGAATTTTTCATTGGTGGAGTTTGCCTACAACAACAGTTACCAAGTTTTGATTGGGATGACACCTTATGAAGCTCTATATGGCAGAAAATGCAGATCTCCAGTGCATTGGGACGAAGTGGGCGAAGGAGTACTTGTTGGGCCAGATATTTTGAGACAGACCGCCGAGATTGTTACATTAATCTGGAAGAGAATTCTGACGGCTCAGAGTAGATAGAAAAGTTATGCTGATAAGAGAAGAAGAAAGTTAGAGTTTGCTGTGGGAGATCAAGTTTTCCTGAAAATCTCCCCTATGAGAGGTGTTATGCGCTTTGGAAAGAAGGGAAAGTTGAGCCCAAGATTCACAGGCCCATTTGAGATCACAAGAAGGATAGGAGAAGTTGCTTACCAGATTCGTTCAAGCACGTGCACAACGTCTTTCATATCTCGATGTTGAAGAAGTACGTTCCAGACCCCTTGCATGTCTTGCCATCGAGATCTCTAGACTTCGCAATCAACCCTGATATGTCATATGAAGAAAGACCGACCCAAATTATAGACGTCGAAGAAAGAGAACTAAGGAATAAGAAGGTCACACTTGTCAGAGTGCTTTGGAAGAACCAGAATATTGAGGAAGCAACTTGGGAAAGAGAAGATGACATGAGGAAGACCTACCCTGAGTTATTTATGTAATTGTCTTAAATTTCGAGGACGAAATTTCTTTTAAGGAGGGAAGATTGTAACAATTAGGAATTTAAATGAAAAATTCCAAATTCAATTCAAATTTCCCAAATCAAAACTAACCTAAACTCAATTTCAAAATTTCCAAATCAGAATGCAATCACTCAATTCGGATTTCAGGAAACAAATCTAAAGAACCTGGCCTATTTTTCAACCAAAAACAGAAGGGAAAATCAGATTAAAAAAAAAAAAAATCGGATTGCTGATTTTCAGCAACATCTCGATTTGAAGAATTAATATCCGGCAAGAACTTTGTCTGGATTGGTGACCAAGTTTGAATGAGAGAATAAAAATCGAACCGCTGGAAATCCGAACTAACTGTTTACAGCTCGAGAAATCCGTGGAGTTGGCGGATTCCACGGAAGGCGCGGGTTGACCCCCTTCCCTATAAATAGAGGGGTTCGGGTGAAGGAGAAATCACCCCACAACTATCTACCTCTCGAGTTCTCCAGAAAGAAAAGATAGCTTACCTCGATTCTTCGTCGTCAACCACTGCTCAGTTGATCCGACGAAGCCTTCCTCTCTAGCAGTCAAGCTCTTCGGCGAAGCCCTTGACCTCCGTCGACGACTCATCGGAGTAAGTCCCTCCTCTCTCGGTCCATTTCCTCTCTGTCGAGCTCTCTCTTTCCCTCTCTGTCGCACTTCCTCTCTCTGATTCTCCCTCTCACTCTCTACAGAATCGCGAAGGAAGAAGGAAGGATCGGGTTCTTCTTTTAAAACCTGAACCAGCCAGTGAAACCAGAACTTGACCCGACCCGAACCAGCTGACCCGACCCAATACTGTTCACCCGACCAGACCCGTACTGTTCACCCTACCGGGCACTGTTCACCTGACTCGATTTTCGACCTGTTTCTAACCGAACCGATCGAAAATTGAACCGATAAGATATTTCTGCCCAAATTGTTTGAAAGTTGGAATAATTTAAGTGAGATTTTAATATTGATATTCGAATTAGGCAGGAAATATTTTGGAACCGTCCGATTCGATCCAAATCGAACCAAAGGATCCGATTTAACCCGATAACGCAACGTAAGTAAATTCTGCTCAAATTACTTTGAAATTGGATTTATTAAGTAGGATTTTAAAATCAAAGATTTGATTTGAGCAGGGTATTATTTTGAAAAATCCCGATAAACGCTAATTGCTCGGAATCAAAGTAAGTGAAATACAAGTTTTGGCTACGGCCTTACATCACAAGATATAAATATTATTATTGTTTTATTTTTATCACATGTTTTCGATGATTGCGCACATTTGTTAGAATATCGACATAGAATAGTTTAAAAGATAAAATGAATAGGTTATATGCATGTGTATGAAAAAGTAAAAGGGAATTGACGAAAAATGCGATAGTAAAAGCCTGAACGACAGTGAGATTGTGACAGCCCGGAACCGGATCCCGATCAGAATTCGAGAGCCAAGCCGTCACCCCGGACATTCAACGGAAAACGGTGACTATTTTTTTTGAACAGGGAATAGAACATTTACAAAAAAACTATACACAGAGGGAGAGAAGATGATCTCTCGTTTGAAAGCAAAATGGGTTTCACTGAAGGATGGCAGAAGAAAACCGAAATGCAGGAATGTAGGCGGAAAATAATTAGGAATCAGAATACAACAAAGTGACAGAAGGAAAGCAGGAAGACAGGGATATTAAAGAGAAACTTAAACTAGAGAAGAAACATACTGTGGAAGGCTACAATGCGCACACCGCCTCCTAACACATGACAATACTACTCACTTTGCTATTTTCTTATTCACTCATGCACGTTAACGACGAGACGTTAAACCCCCTAGTGCTACTCGCACTTTAACGACGAGGCTTTCAACTCCCTAGGGCATGCTCTAGCACGTTAAGGACGAGTCGTTAAATCCTCTAGTGCATCCTTCACTTTAACGACGAGGCATTTAACTCTCTAGTGCATACTCTAGCACATTAACGACGAAACGTTAAATCCCCTAGTGCATCCTGCACTTTAACGACGAGGCATTTAACTCTCTAGTGCATATTCTAGCACATTAACGACGAGACATTAAATCCTCTAGTGCATCCTTCACTTTAACGACAAGGCATTTAACTCTCTAGTGCTACTCTAACACATTAATGACGAGACGTTAAATCCTCTAGTGCATCCTGCACTTTAACGACGAGACATTTAACTCTCTAGTGCTACTCGCACTTTAACGATGAGGCGTTAAATCCTCTAGTGCTACTTGCACTTTAACGACGAGGCATTCAACCCTCTAGTGCTACTTGTTACACGTTCCATGCTCACCATTCACCTCACGCTCACCATTCACATCATGCCCAAAAATTTATTTTTGTAGCTTAAACATTACGCATGCAAATCACACCATATTCAATCACCAAACAACAACAAAGAATTTCATCACACCACACTCAAACACCAAATAACAACAACCCAGCAATTTATCAAACAATACTCAAACACGAACAATAACAACCCAGCAATTTATCAAACAATACTCAAACCAAACAATACACTATCAAACAATAAATCCTACCGTTCTATGGTGTAGGTCCGAAGGCGACAAAACACACAATCCATTACTTACCTGGCGTCCTAGCTCGCTGAGGATACTTGGTTCCCTGCCCAATTACAGCTCGACCGAGTCGGTTCGTGCGCGGAGTCAGCCGGAGACGCTAGCCCTAGGTTCGCCGCCGTCGTCTGGCTGGAGAACGTCAAAAACCACGGCGGTTTTGGTCGGCGATCGACGCCCTTCTCTCCCTCCCTTTCCCCTGCTCTGTTCTCAGGTCCTCGACGACAGAATGGCTTCGGCCATTCTGTTGTTTATATTTTTATTAAATAATAATAATAATTACTGGGAATACCCGAACCTAAATTAAGAAACCATTCACTTTTCTTTTTACATTAATTAAAACAACCTATTTTATTTTTTCTCCAATTTTTCCATTAAAAAAAAATCCCGAATGTTACAATTCACCCTCCTTACAAAAATTTTGTCCTCAAAATTTGTGGCCTTGTTATTTCTCAATATACTCATCTCATCTCACCTACCCAATATCCTTACTCATCTATCGGTTACTACATACTATAAAGTCCGACTTCACCTAACTCTGTACGCTCTAACCCAAATACTCACACGTTCAGTAATTGGAATCTAATCCATACCCTCAAACCCTACTAACTAACTTCTCAACTCGATCTTTTTCTCTAGCTAAATTCATCTTTTTCTACTTCTGCGTCTACTAAACACGCACAAACCACTACAATCCTCCATGCTACCCCAAATCGAGAAATCCTAAGATACTAATGAGTACACTTCGTATCTCAATTCCTACTAACCTCAATAAATTCTTAGATCAGGACTAACTCGTTCCTAACTCTTCACACAATACTCTAAATTGTGTACAACATATCTTTAATGCTCATTGTCTTCAACCCCTTGCAGACTCTCAACTTACATCCTATTAGTGAACATCATTTGACTGAAATACCTATCGTGTAATCCACAGCTTTAAATCTTCCTAACTAAGTTCACCTAGTCACTTATTTTTCTAATCCAGTGCCTATCGAATGCTTACATAACTATCTCAGATCTCCAAAGCTATCTCAATAGTATAACACTAAAACCTATTAATAAACTTCTTACCCTAAGTCCTCAATTTCAATTTCTCTTCTACTCTATCATCTCCTTTCTAATTTATCATTCACATTTCTTATACTAACTTACCTCGAGAGAAATCACGATGGTCCATTAATCACCCTAACATTATCCATTGGTCTTGACATAATAAGTCCTCACCTATACTCTCAAACTTTTATAATTTAATTCTCGATATCCTCTAAGTTCTTCAACTTCATACGAGTTCTAACTCTCTCTCTTAGTTAACTAATCTCTCTCATATGTCTATCCAAAATGTAGAATTTAATCTCATCATTCTTCTAGCTTACATCTCCCAACCTCTACTAATACTCGAGTTCCTATTCACATCTCACACTTAAGTTCGCCAACTCTTATGCTTATCAACTTTAACTCTAGCCTAATCTATTTACGACATCAACAATTTCGACTTCGTTACATACGAGTCAAACCTTAGAACTTTCTAACTTAACATTATCCCTAAGTAATTCAAATACTTTTCGTGCAAGTTCTCGTTCCTCTCATTCGAAATTCTCTTTCCCTGAGTTTACTCGTAAAATCTTTATGTGAGACCTTTCTTTCCTTCTTACTCGTTATTCTCTAAATTTTTCAATTTCCTTTACCTAAGATCTTAAAGCACTGGAGTTTTAACTTACATCCTACGCTTAAGTTTATTCACTTAAACTTATCAGCTCCAGCCTAAGTTATTCACCAAATTCGCACACGACTAAATCTTTCCCGAGTTCTTCTCAATACTAATACAAACCTTATACTCTAACCCTCAATCATTCATATATTCATTGAATACAATCCTTTGTTTGATTCCTCACTTTCCTAATTAGGTACCTCCATCATTTACTCTTCTAATAAAACCTATACCGAAGTGACATCTCCATGATTCTTCGATGAGGATTTCTTTATCCATTTACTCTACCACTAGTCCTCATTGTTGCATTCACGATCCCTACTCTCCAATAATGCTAACCTCAAGCATTCATCAAGGGTTGTCAACTCTTTATGACTCTAGTTTGGGTCATTCTAACTATGCCTCTAAATAATCAATAGTCCTTAATTGAGTAAACCGCTAAGTTGGTACTTATTCCCTAAGGAGCAACCATGTCTATAACTTGAGTATCATCTTGCATCTAACCTTGACCCTCTAATACCTCAAAATCTTTTATCCATACCTCATAGTCTAATGGCTCTCTAACTCGAAATAAATTTCTCATAGCACTTGAGTCCTCATTTACCTCCTAATCTTGAGTCTATTCACCCCTAACTTAATAACTCTGGCCGAAACTATTTACACTCCTACATGATCCTTCGGATTTCACAGTCACCACATTGCCTTGATCAGTAACATTCTCTACAAGTATTACAGCAATAGCTACTTCCCATACCCTCTTAACAATTTACTTAAACTAAACACTCACACATAATCAACATCTAACTACTCCCACTATGCGTAACTCTAATTATTCTACATTTTTCCATTGATCCACATAAACATACTAATGATACCTCTACGATCTAAAGTATATCCCGATAAATTTCATTTCCAACTTCACACTCTTATCTAGTTCATCGTATCCTAAAATTTCAAGGGTTTGCTAAATATGGTCAAACTTCTATCTATTCTATGCATGTTATCTGTCCCGTTTGGAAATAAACTTCCTAACTATTCGAACTATCGGTTCTTTACGTCTATAAATTGGCTTAAAGGATCCACCGAGGTTGTCTCGATACTCTCGGGATTTTCTAATCCATTATAATCATAAAACAAACAGGGTTTAAACCAAACAAACAGGTAAACTAACTAAAAGTAAAGAAATACTTACAGTCGGTGAAGCACGTTGTATGGCGGCCGGCATTGTCGGGTAATCCTTTAAACGACTTGAACATTTATGCTCTGATACCATCTTGTAACGCCCCCGAACCCACCCTGGCTCGGTGCGCTACTTTGCTAACCAATCCCACGCTAAAACATAATTTAAATAAAATTGATACTGCAGAATTTAAAACTAAATCTTTCAAAGCTCTCTTATCTCATACCTAGCTGCCTAGACTCACCAATTTCCCTTAATCCTAACCTTTAAGCACCACGGCGTCCTTCCCAAAAATTTCAGCAAAGTAACTCCTGGAAATGGCGCCTCCAAAATGCTAGGTACCTGCAAACGAATAAATCCCAACCAATCCAGAATACTCCTACTCAACTTATCCACCATACGAAATCACCAAATAGTAGTAAAGATGAAAACTAAAATGCTAACATCCCTAAGTGAAGAAAGTCCACAGTATAGGGCGACACATCACCCTTAACTATGACTATATACAACAAATATAATTAGTTACGCATTCCCATCATTTCTACAAACATACATCTAAAATAAACTATCAAAATATAAAGCCCCACATCCCCCGAAGACCATGGTCGAGTTGCCCCGACAACTTCCCGCACCGGCGTGCCCCGTGTACCACCAACTGCCGCCTAAAACTTGCTCCCTCGCCTAGCCCACCTGTAACCGCGTCGTTACCTACATCACAAAACACACACACACACACACGTAAGCTTATGCTTAGCAAGTAATGAATAACACGAATGTAAACAAACACAATGCGCACACCGCCTCCTAACACATGACAATGCTACTCACTTTGCTATTTTCTTATTCACTCATGCACGTTAACGACGAGACGTTAAACCCCCTAGTGCTACTCGCACTTTAACGATGAGGCATTCAACTCCCTAGGGCATGCTCTAGCACGTTAAGGACGAGTCGTTAAATCCTCTAGTGCATCCTGTACTTTAACGACGAGGCATTTAACTCTCTAGTGCATACTCTAGCACATTAATGACGAGACGTTAAATCCCCTAGTGCATCCTGCACTTTAACGACGAGGCATTTAACTCTCTAGTGCATACTCTAGCACATTAACGACGAGACGTTAAATCCTCTAGTGCATCCTACACTTTAACGACGAGGCATTTAACTCTCTAGTGCTACTCTAACACATTAACGACGAGACGTTAAATCCTCTAGTGCATCTTGCACTTTAACGACGAGACATTTAACTCTCTAGTGCTACTCGCACTTTAACGACGAGGCGTTAAATCCTCTAGTGCTACTTGCACTTTAACGATGAGGCATTCAACCCTCTAGTGCTACTTGTTACACGTTCCATGCTCACCATTCACCTCACGCTCACCATTCACATCATGCCCCAAAAACTTATTTTTGTAGCTTAAACATTACGCATGCAAATCACACCATATTCAATCACCAAACAACAACCAAGAATTTCATCACACAACACTCAAACACCAAATAACAACAACCCAGCAATTTATCAAACAATACTAAAACACGAACAATAACAACCCAGCAATTTATGGAACAATACTCAAACACCAAACAATACACTACCAAACAATAAATCCTACCGTTCTGTGGTGTAGGCCCGAAGGTGACAAAACACACAATCCATTACTTACCTGGTGTCCTAGCTCGCTGAGGATACTTGGTTCCCTGCCCAATTACAGCTCGACCGAGTCGGTTCGTGCGCGGAGTCAGCCAGAGACCCTAGCCCTAGGTTCGCCGCCGTCGTTTGGCTGGAGAACGTCAGAAACCACGGCGGTTTTGGTCGGCGATCGACGCCCTTCTCTCCCTCCCTTTCCCCTACTCTGTTCTCGGGTCCTCGACGACAGAATGGCTTCGGCCATTCTGTTGTTTATATTTTTATTAATATTAATAATAATAATAATAATAATAATAATAATAATATAATAATAATAATATAATAATAATAATAATAATAATAATAATACTAATAATAATAATACTAATAATAATAATACTAATAATAATAATACTAATAATAATAATACTAATAATAATAATAATAATACTAATAATAATAATACTAATAATAATAATACTAATAATAATAATACTAATAATAATAATACTAATAATAATAATACTAATAATAATAATAATATAATAATAATAATATAATAATAATAATAATAATACTAATAATAATAATACTAATAATAATAATAATAATAATAATAATACTAATAATAATAATAATAATATAATAATAATACTAATAATAATAATATAATAATAATAATACTAATAATAATAATAATAATAATATAATAATAATAATATAATAATAATAATACTAATAATAATAATATAATAATAATAATACTAATAATAATAATAATAATATAATAATAATAATACTAATAATAATAATACTAATAATAATAATAATAATACTAATAATAATAATAATACTAATAATAATAATATAATAATAATAATATAATAATAATAATACTAATAATAATAATACTAATAATAATAATAATACTAATAATAATAATAATAATACTAATAATAATAATATAATAATAATAATACTAATAATAATAATACTAATAATAATAATACTAATAATAATAATAATATAATAATAATAATACTAATAATAATAATACTAATAATAATAATACTAATAATAATAATACTAATAATAATAATACTAATAATAATAATACTAATAATAATAATAATACTAATAATAATAATACTAATAATAATAATAATAATACTAATAATAATAATACTAATAATAATAATAATAATACTAATAATAATAATACTAATAATAATAATAATAATAATACTAATAATAATAATACTAATAATAATAATAATAATATAATAATAATAATACTAATAATAATAATAATAATAATAATAATAATAATAATAATAATAATAATAATAATAATAATAATAACATTAATAAAACTCACATTACCATTCTACCCTTCCAAAAATTCTGTTAAATCCCGTTCTAAATTTATAAATTTTCGTAAATTTACGCTCACCCCGTACCCGGCTTAAGTTCTCCACTGGGAATACTCAAACCTAAATTAAGAAACCATTCACTTTTCTTTTTACATTAATTAAAACAACCTATTTTATTATTATTTTATTTTCTCTCAAATTTTTCCCTTAAAAAAAAATCCCGGGTGTTACACATTTGAAGAATTACATCATCAATACAATATTCTTGTGTCTAAACATAAAATGCTAAAGAAAAAGAATTTTGATATTGTGAAGAAGCATGCAATTGAGTCATCGTTGCTTGGAAAAGAAATTAGTGAGTTACAAAGAAAAAATCTTGATTTGCAAAATATTGTGCTTAGTTTTACGAATGTTAGTAAAAATTTGGATATGCTTTTGAGAAAACTAAGGGTTACATTTGATAAAATTGCATTGGTTATGAACCCTCTCAGAAGAAACAGACTCATAAAAATTTCTTTATTGCATCATCTACTTGTCATGGGTGTTTTAAAAAAAGCGCTTTCCTCTTTGGCCGAACTATTGGTGCGCTATCTTTCTTTGTTTAGGGCTAGGTCACCACTCCTTATTCTCCTCCATGTGGACTGTCCTTGCCTTGACGTGGGGCCTAACTCTTGACATCACAAATACCCAAAGCCACCAACCATTAGACCATTGTCTGCCAAAAATAAACTAAAATTAAATAATGGCTTGGTTACACAATTTGTAAATGGGAAGACAATTTCCCTCTTTGAAAATTCCAAGCTTTAAGAAAAAAAATTTTCTTACAAAACTCACAAACCAATTAGTAGATAAAATAGTCAAAATACATACCTTGGTTTGTGCTTAATGGTTCAGGATCGTGGGCACATCAAGTCCACATCCACACCCTTACAAGTTACGATGTCTAGATGATAAGGATGATGTAAAAGTCTCCAAACAAGTAACTATCACTATGGGAAAGTATAAAGATTTGGTACTTTGTGACATCATGCCCATGAATGCCAGTCATCTGCTTCTAGGAAGACCTTGACAGTATGATAGGAATGTATCACACGATGGTTACACCAACTACTATTCTTTCAAATTTGGAGGAAAGACCATCAAGCTTGCACCCTTAACCCCATAACAAATCACTAAAGATAAAGCAGCAAGAAATAAAGAAAGAAACAAAGTTAACCTTTTGATAACGAGGAAAGAATTGGAGGCTTCCGTACTAAGAGGAGAGCCCCTCACTTTAGTTTTATTTAGAGGGAGCGTAAAGGAGCTAGGGGATATTCCTATTGCCGTCCAGAGCTTATTGAAGGATTTTTAGGACGTGTTTCCTGAGGAGTTACCTCAAGAATTACCTCTTATACGTGGTATAGAACATCAAATAGACTTACAGTCGGGAGCTGTTTTACCCAATTGACTAGCTTATTGGATGAAACTTGAGGAGACTAAGAAACTCCAAGGTCAAGTTCAAGAATTGTTAGAGAATGGCTATATTAGAGAATCTATGAGCCCTTGCGCCGTATCCACTTTACTAGTTCCGAAGAAAGATGGCTTTGCAAGGATGTGCGTGGTTAGTCGAGCCATCCAAATTACTATCAAGTATAGGTTCCCTATTCCTCGATTAGAGGACATGTTAGATAAGCTCAGTGGAGCGTCTATATTTTCAAAGGTGGACATAAAGAGCGGTTATCACCAAATTAGAATGAGAGAAGACGATGAGTGGAAGACAGTCTTCAAGACCAAATATAGATTGTTTGAATGGATGGTGATGCCATTTGGATTGTCAAATGCCTCTAGCACATTCATGCATTTAATGCATCATGTTTTGAAGGACTTTCTGGGTAAGTTTATAGTCGTCTATTTCGATGATATCTTTGTCTATAGTCTAGACTTACCTTACACCTTGATCAACTAGGTGTTCCTTTCCAAACCCTTAAGAATGCAAAACTTTTTAGTAACCTTAAGAAGTGCTCATTCGCTCAAGAAAATGTTTATTTCCTAGGGTTCATTATCACTAAAAATGGGATGGAGGCAGATGAAACCAAAATCGAAGCCATTAAGGAGTGACCCACACCTACAAGAATAACAGAAGTACGTAGCTTCCATGGCCTAGCTTCATTCTACTGAATATTTATTAAGGACTTTAGCACCGTCATGGCGCCTATCACAGATTGCACTAAGAAAGGACAAGAGTTCCAATGGACATCAGCTTGCCAACATAGTTTTGAACTAATTAAGGATAAACTTTGTAAATCCCCTATATTAGCACTGCTAGACTTTAATAAAGTATTCGAGATCAAAAGTTATGTATCCGGAGTAGGTATAGGTGCTGTTCTTACATAAAAAGGGAGACATTTGGCATATTTCAGTGAGAAGGTTAAGAGGGCTATGCTTAATTACTCTACTTATGACAAGGAGTTCTATGCTGTCATACGAGCACTGGAACAATGGCAACACTACCTTTTGTCCAATGAGTTTATCATACATACTAACCACCAGACCCTCAAACATATTAAGAGTCAAGACAAATTGAACAAAAGACATGCCAAATGGATTGAATTTTTAGAGCTATACCCATATATTTTAAAATATAAGAAAGAAGAAACCAATTTGGTTGTAGACATATTATCTAGGAAACGTGTTCTTCTTACAGAACTCAGAACAAGATTCATTGGTTTCAAGTGGATTAAGGACAATTATGAGTCGGATCCAAATTTTGGACCATGCTATCAAAGACGTAAGGATAAAGCTGACGAGGATTACTATATCATGGATGGTTACTTGCTCAAGGGGAGCAAGTTATGTATACCCCAAGGTAGTTTAAGGAGATGTCTAGTTTAAGAAGCCCACTTTAGGCAATTTTCTTAAAAAACACTTCTTTTGGCCCAATCTTGCACGAGATGTTCATCGGATGCTTGAACAATGCGTGATTTGTAAGAAGGCTAAAAGCAAGGTTTTGCCTCAAAGACTGTACCTACCACTACCTGTACCGTCTCATCCATGGGTGGAAGTCAGCATGGAATTCGTTCAGAGTCCTAAGGATTCCATCATAGTAGTCATAGATCGATTTTCCAAGATGGCGCATTTTATCGCTTGCCATAAAACCGACGACTCGATTTTCATTGCTAACCTATTCTTTAAAGAGATAGTTAGGTTGCATGGTGTGCCGCAGTCCATTGTGTCCGACCGTGACACAAAATTCCTAAGCGTATTTTAGAGAACCTTATGGAAGAAGATTTGAACCAAACTCCTATTCAGTACTTCCTTCCATCCGCAAACTGATAGTCAAACAGAAGTGGTCAACCGCACCTTAGGATCCCTTTTAATGACTTGTGTTGGGAAGATATTGACAGACTGGGACATCAAACTTACACAATTGTAGTTTTCGTATAATAGAAGTGTTCACTTCACCACCCAAAAGATTCCTTTCGAAGTTGCATACAGATTCAACCCTCGCAATACTTTAGATTTAGTACCACTACCCATGAAAGACCTCGCAACCCCGTCGGGGTTGACAAAACTAAGAAAATCAAAGAATTACACGAACAGGTCCGGACTGTCATCGAAAAGGAAAATGAAAGGTATGCGAAACAAGCAAATAAAAGAGGGAAAGAAGTAATTTTTAAGGAAAGTGACTTAGTATGGCTCCACTTAAGGAAAGAGCACTTTCCCTATCAGTGCCGATCTAAAATCCTTTCGAGAGCCGATAGACCCTTTAAAATCTTAGAACGCATAAACAACAATGCGTATAAGTTAGAGTTACCAGGAGATTACGGTGTTTCAGCTACTTTTAATGTGCAGGATCTTTCACCTTACATTGGAGAAGAAGAAAATCTTGAGAGGGACCCTGGATTTGAAGTCAAATCCTCAATCACTTGGGGATGATGATATGTCACAAAGGCCGATAACCCGTTCCCAAGTCAAGGTAAGTTCTTCTCTTAATAATTTACCTAACACATTTGCTAGTTTTGCAGGCATGAAGAACTTTGCTAACTTAAAGTGGGAGCCGAACTCTATGGACATGGATAAATCTTTGCAGTGCTCTCATCGGAATTATCCCTAGATTCAAGTCACAAGGAAGAGGGAATTTGTCTTCCCAAAATCAACACTTTGTAACCAAATTTTCTTATGTGTTTGTTTTGTGCGAATATTGGCCTCTTTCTTTGTATTTTTCTCTTGGCAACCATTGCCCCTTTTGTTTTCTTTAAATCATGCATGCATTTAGATTAAGATAGTTTGGTTGGATATGGTTTGGTACTTGATTGATTTAGCCACAAAACTTACCATCGAAACCAAGGGAGGTGCACACATTCAAGGTCCAATGCGATGATTATACTTACAAGGACCAACTAAAAGATCACCCTTGAAAGAGGCCTATTGGATGAATTACTCAAGAATGGCCTTGGACTACTCATGCACGTAAAGCTGGCCCGGTCTTTGTCATAATCATCAAAGGAGCGCATGAGATCACACAGCTGAGCATCAAGCACACTAGAGGAATCACACGACCGAGCGAAATCGAAGATGTTTATCATTTCCCTCCAACCATTTGAACTCACGCCAACTCAGCCTCGCTCCAGCTAGATCTAGAGACCAATGAGGGGATGCCATGCAGACCAAAAATCATCATCATCAAGTCAGCTACTGAAGGAGGAGCGCGTGCGCTTTTATGACTGAGCCCTTTCCAACGGCTACTTCCATATTCGGTTGATTTTTCCCTTCTTTTGCTTAACCTAAACCCTAGCCAACCCTAGGATTTATTTAAGCATCGTTTCAGCATTGTATTTTCAGTTTTTTTTTTGGTGAAATAAAATCGGTTTTTTCTCTCAAAACCTAGAAGAACTTCGGTTGCCTAGTTTTGAACCCTCGGTGTAATATCCTAGTGGAGTGGTCCTCCATTGTCTCCAAGTCCTTGGTTGCTTGTAGACTCTCAATTGACACATTTCCTCTCATTCCTTTTGAGGTTGGAATCATAGTAGGAGGGTTGTAAACCTGGCCCTAAGCTAGAGTTATCCTTCTCGAAGGAATACTCATCTGAAAGTACTTAAATTTATTCTCGGACCAGCCAAGGTTGTTCGTGCACAACTCTCTCTTCTGAGTGAGTTTTCTTCTAAAATTTAAGGGACTATCTCTCACATGTCTAGTAAGTTCTCTGTCAATTTTCATGGTATTTGGTTAAAAATTGATTGAAATATACTACATGCTATTAGGATTCTTTTTGGATTGATTCGAGAGAAAACCGATCCTATTTAGTGCTATCTTAACTTGGTTTTACAGGTCTAATTTTGTGTCAAGATGACTCTAGTTAGGTTAAGTATCCGTGCTAGCTTGAAGCCACCAAAAATGTTATTTTGGTGTTGAGTTTCTTGGGATTAGCAGGTTATTATTGTTGCTTTGTGAAATTTTTTATTGTATTACCTTACTATTGACATAGTTGTCAGGGACCGAGCCTTATTACTAGATTCCTAAGGTGAGAATAACACATATAAATATAATTAACTAAAAATCATTATTGTTTACCATTCGTGCTCAATAGGCTGTAATAAAATATATGAAAATCAAACAAACACATATATAAAAGTCTCAGTACATACGACACCTTATCCAAAATTTAATTTAATCAGATTTTTCTATACAAAGAGTAACTAACTCTTATGTTGTGCTTAACCCTATATTATTTTTAGTGTGTAATATTGATGGTGGAGACCATCTAGTTAGGAGGAGAGAGCCACATGGCATAAGAAGACTATAAAATACTTGCTTTCCTCAATTGGCCGAACACCCATTTCTCCCACTTTTAGTTTACCATTTTTGTATTAGCTTTCTCTTTAAGTTGTCAAACCTAATTCTTAAGGTGGTATTTATACCACCCTGATGTGCCCCAAAGGGCCATCACTTGATCACAAACCAAGACATAAGTTTTATCAAACATATTCACTAACAAGCTCAATTCTATTGTAGGTATTGATGGCTTTAAAGACCTCTTCAAAGACTTGGATTGGGAGCTGAGCACAAAGGACATGGATCAGCCCTTGCACATGCTATCGTGGGAACCAAAGTGTAGCGACCCTAATTACGTACCCTTTAAATTCCCTAATTTCAATAACCATAAATCCCTGTGAATTTTTTTTTTTCTTTTTGTACACTAAGAAATTTCGACTTCAAAAACTTTAAATCAAAGTCTAATTCATTTAAATTATCTTCAAAATCATTTGAAGAAAGCATTAAAACACAGGTAAAACCATCTGCCAATTGAACCAAGGGCAAACAGAGCATTTTTCCCATGAAATGCATGGCCGATCAATCGGCCCTTAGACAGCCGATCGATCGGCTATGTAAAAAATAAGGGGGGCGATCGATCGCCCCCATACCAGGCGATCGATCGCCCTCACCAAGCGATCGATCGGCACACACTCTGGAATTTCTTCCAGAGCGTAGCCAAAGAGGGCCGATCGATCGCCCTCCCTGGCGATCGATCGGCAAGCTCTCTGGATTTTTATCCAGAGAGCTGCCTCCTTTCATCCTCCTACCCTTCTCCTTTCTTTCCTTCAACTCCCTACACACACAACACAACACATACATACACTTCAACACTTCAACACACAAACACTCTCAACCTCACTCATTTCTCATACATTTCCCCGCTTCATCAATCATCAAACCGACCCAAAACGTATCCTAAAACACAATAAAAACGAGACCAAAACCACGAAATCCAACTGCGTGGATAGCTCAAAAACTCGAGCACATCCGTGATTCAACCTAAAATAACTCCAAACAATTCCAGTATAATCCGAATTAAAAGCTTAGCAAAACAATTTCATTAAACGAATTCACAAAAACATCAAAACACGTACATTTTCTAACCTATCACCCGTCAGCCCAATTAAATTCTCCTATACAATTATCGACCACCTCTATCTATTATATTCCCAAAACACTTACATACATCCCCACGGGTCAAAATGAGCGTCGACTGCCCAGCGCACTCCCACAGGCCATCCTCCTTCAACCTGCTCATACTTCGGGTGGAGGAACGTCGTCCTTACCTGTATCAAAGTCACCTACACCATAGAAAATAAACTATGAGCTAAAGGCTCAGTAAATCTACGTAAATGTAAATGCATGCTATGCGTGCGAGATTTGTAAAAACATGCATTTCTTTTTCATTTTTTGGTTACATAGCGGGAGGTGTCACCAGGGGTTGACTCACCAGATAGAGAGGGCACATCTCGCGGTTAGATAGCCATTTCCATCTGCAGGGGGAAAACATGCTCCTCCTCTAAGGACAGCCATGTCTGAACCCCACCCCAACATGATCGGGATTACATGCATTTCATATCTTTTCATTAGCCGTTTCTTTTCATGAAAACATAATGCGGGAAGTTCATTTTCTATGCTTTTCAAAAACATGGTGGATGAACATGGATCGTGCAATACGAGTAAAAACATAGAACAATGGATAAAAGAACCTAGGAAAGCATTCTAATACACAATCAACCTAAACTACCCATCCTATCTCCCCGAAGCATCTGAATTACCAAAAACCTCGATCAACAACTACTCTTACGGTGTAGGCCAATCGGCCGAACAAGTCACAAAGACTTACCTCGCATCCTTTGCACACCGAGCTCCTCGCTTTGAACTTTGTCACCTAGAACATTTTAAAACATCCTTTGTTAAAACTGGGCCTAAATAATCAAATTCTAAAGACTAAGGATGTCCCTAGCTAAAGGATAATTCCTAAAACTTTAATTTAACTCATTCAGGCATTTCATCGAGCAATTCGCGCTCGACATTTCTAAACCTCCATTAATGGAGTTTCCTTAAGCTTCAAATCTCCAAAACTCTAACATTCACCAATAAATTGACTAACTACTTCCAATAATCACAAATACGTCCATTAGGGTCGTAAACAGGGTAACCCTAATGATTTCTAACTTAATCCAACGATTTCACAAAAACCCTAAATGAAACCCTAATCGTTTAAATCCATGAGAATCGAAATCTAATGTCCGAAAACTATAGAATCTTACCTAGGGAGTGATTTCGGAGAAGAAGCGGGAAGAATCGCCGTTGATCGGAGGAGAAACCGTAGTTGGTTGAGGGAGAAACAGCGAAGGGGAGTCGCGACATAGGAGAGAACTTCTCTCTGGAGAAGTTTCTTCACGAATGAAGAAACTGATAAGGGGAAAAGGGTATTTAACATTTAATAAATTTTAGATTGACAATTACCATTTTGCCCCTTTTTTGCTTTATATTATATTTCTTTCGTTGTTTCATCTATCGATTCAGTTCCTCTAAATTTCCTATTTCTCCAAGAATTCCAATTTATTACTGAGGCTCTAACAAAACTTTTCGTTTGTAAAACGGACGTAGCTTGCTATATTTACTAAAATACCCACATATTACGAGAAATACCAAAATCTCGTAAAATCGGCATTACATCTATAAAAATTCCCTTATTCCTCCAGATACTTAAATTTATTCATGGGGTTCCAACAAAACCTTTCGTTCGCAAAACGGTTTAATTGGCTATATTTACAAAAATGCCCTTATGTGACGAAAATCCAAAAACTTAAAAATCCGGGTGTTACACAAAGAGGGAAGCACTTAAAGGAGGGATTTATCTCCCTTGGAATTAAAATTGTAACCAACCACTTATTTTTCTTGTTTTGTTTTGGCAAACTTTTAGCATTGTATTTTGTAGGCAAACATTGGCTTTCATGTAATGTTTTATAGTTGCATGCATCCTTAGGCATTAGGATTAGATGTATGTTAAGATAGATGATGGTTGGAAGTTGGTTGAGGCAAAAGATTGGAGAGAAGTTTATTGTGTGTTAATCTTCCCAGCACTTATCTAAACTTGTTATAGCTGGAGCATAAAATTTTATATTCGAAAATCGTGTGTTAATCTGCTGGTTTTCAAAGTTAAAATCAATTCTCTTTTTTTGAAAACCCAAAAAACTGATTGCCTTTTCCCTTGCTATTCTTGCTGAACCTGCTTTATTGTGTACGTTACTTTGCTGGAGAACGTTTAATTAACTTGTTAAGATTAATATTTAAAAAAATGTAATGAAACTTGCTAATTGGTGGTGATTAAAATCAAAATTTCTGCTGCTGTTCTTGAGAAAACCAGAACTGCAGAATTTCATCAGTTTGCTGCTCTACTTTTGCTGCTGTTTGTACAAAATTCCTTTGCATAAAAGTTGTCCAAAATATTCTTTGATCTGTTATTAAGCATGTCTAAAAGAAAAGTGATTAAATCTGTTGTTTAGTGAAGATACAAAGTGTTTCTGCTGATATAATTATGCAAACCGAGAATAGCTAATGCTTAACTTTTGCCTGCTGTTGTTTAACTTTAAACCAATTCTGCAGAACGTTTTACCCATTTTAAATTCACCAAAACTTAACCATAATATTACTTTTCATCTGGAGAATGCTGCAAAAAGAGAAACTATCTGCTTTCGGTTAAACAAAAAAATGGCAGAAAGCCTTCCACTAAAGAAGTTTCCACTTTGATACCATCTGCTTTTTGCTTTTTGTTTTTTGCCTTTTGTTTTACTTTTGCTTTTCCAAAATTTGCTTGGCTGTTATTTTTTGCATTCCCTCGTTCTGCTGAAGCAAACCTCAAATTCGTGCATGAAGATGCAATGTTTGTTTTGTGCTTAAGCTATTTGTTGATAGTGAATTTGACCAATCTAACTTAGAAAGGCCATAACTTTCGCTACGAGTGTCAGATTTTTACCCGTAAGGTACCAAATCAAAGCTCTCAAAGAGATCTACAAATTTCACAAGTTTTACCCCTAGGACAGGCCCATTTCAGACCCAAAAATGATCATTTAGGCCCTCAAAATTGCGATCCAAATATTTCGGGCAATCTTTAGACACTCTAGGCTAGAATTCTAGTTAAGTTCACTACCTTTTTCCTTCCCCAACACTTAGGATCAACTTAAACCTAATTAAAATTTTTCCTTCCTAAAACCTTAGAAATCACATGAAGACTAGAAGCGGAATTAACTGAGAGCCAAACCAAGTCATGACTCAAGAACCGAACCGGGGTAAAGAAGTTCCCCGATCAGAGACTCACGAGGAAGAGAGCAACATGCAAGGGCAATTGAATGGTCTTAGCAGAGAAGTCAACAATGTAGGTCAACAACTTCGAGACTTCACCCTTGGCATGCAACACATAATGGAGACCCTTAATAAGAGGAACTCTAGAGAACCCTCCTGAGAGTATGCGCCTAGGATAAGATCTGAGAACTTTAGGAGAAACGAACCCCCCTCCCCCCCAAAGGAGATTTCCTTACCAGGACCCTTACCCAATGGGAGAGAGACCCAAGAATCCAAGAAGGAGGTACCAAAGGTTTGACTATCGAGATGAGGATGAGTGGACCCTTGACGAAGAAGAGAATTTTTGGCCGGGTTGTCGAAAGAACTTAGAGGATTTAAGGAGCGTTAAGTTGCATGTTCTTCATTTGAACGGCACATGTGATGGTAATACTTTTCTAGATTGGGTAGATAAAGTGGAGAAAGTTTTTTATTACTATGAATATTCAGATAAAGTAAAATTCAACTAGTTTCAGTGGAGCTCACGGGATATGTAGCCCTTTGGTGGTCCAACATTAAATTACAAAGACAAAAGATCGAAGATGACCCTGTTACCACATGGAGGTTAATGAAATCCCTCATGACCAAGAGATTCATTCCTACTCAGTACCGACAAGAACTGTTCTTACGAATCCAAAACCTGAGACAAGGAAGTCAGTCTGTTGAGGAATACCTTACCGAGTTCGAGACCCTTAGGATTTGAGGAGATATGGACAAACCTGAGGAACAAGTGCTTGCAAGATTTATTTGAGGACTGAACCGATGTTGAGTTCCGACCTACAAATAGGACTCAAGAACTCGAAGAAGACCGTTAGCTCCGAGTGACACAAATCTGGGTAAATCCGAGAATGAAAAATGTAAAAGAAATATCAAACGTGCTCCAAATTTAATGAAATTTTAGGTGAATCTTGTGAAGTGAGTGAGGTGTGGCTGGTGAAAATTGTGGTCCAGATTCGTTAAGATGAAGGATTTATGGACTGTTTTCTGAGAATCGGCCGGTGAGTGCTTCAATGGAGCTTCTGGCAAGAGTTTCTTCCAAGGAAGATAACTCGATTGAAGGAATCGGTTATGGCAACTCCTTGCCGTTTTCCGCTCTCAAAAGAGTGGAGAAGGAGGTGACAAAATCCACTCCAACTAGCTACCAGCTAGAAGAATGGTTTGGGGGCGCAACCCCTCGGTTGTTGTCAACCGAGCTTACCTTGGAAGCTCCTTGCTCCAAGCTTCTTCTTCTATTGAGAGAGAAATCCGTGGGTGCTCATAAATCAACAAAAAAAAGTTACAAACACCAATGCCATGAATATAGACCTAATGGTGGGCTTGGGCTTGGACTTGGGCTTGGGCTTGGAAGGGGAATGATGGGTCATCATGTGGGCTTGAGCCATGTCTTCAACTTCAATGGGCCAAACCAAGCCACCAACTAATCCTATCATCCATCTAATCCTAACATCCATCTAATCCTAACATGCATCTAATAAAGTTTAAACAAGAAGGCCAACGTTTACCAATAAGTTCGAAATTTCAAAAAAGCAACAAATATCAAAGCTCGGGAAGACAAATTTCTATGTGAGCATTAAGGTGCCTCATTAGTCTTTCCACATGAGAAGATGCTTTGGTTGGTCAATGTCCCCAGCTTTAATCTCCCACTTCAAGTCGTCCACGGTGTCCTCCAAGTCTTCACACGAACCATGACCTGCAAAAAAGACAAGTGTGTTAATAAAATTGTGGACTCGGGTCTGGGATCGTGTAATGGGCCTACGAGGCACATCATTCTCCCCAAGTGATTGAGGATTTGACCTCAAATCCTTTAAGTCAGGCCTCTCGGAGTTTTCGTCATCGCTTATATAGGGTGATAGGTCCATGACATTGAACGTTGCTGATACTTCGTAATCTCCAGGCAGTTCAATCTTATAAGCGTTGTTATTGATCCGTTTGCAACACCTGGAATGGTCCATCCGCACGAGGAAGAAGCTTAGATTTTCTTTTGTCGGAGAATCTATCTTTTCGTAGGTGCAACCAAACCAAATCTCCTTCATTGAAGATAACCTCTTTTCAACCTTTGTTTACTCGTTTGGCCACGCTCGCATTTCTCTTCTCGATGGCTTGACGCACGTTCTCATGTAATTTCTTAATTTGTTCGGCCTTGTTTGCTCCTGATGGGTTGGCCGGTTCATTAATGGGTAACGGAACAAGGTCCAACGGTGTACATAGGTTAAACCTATAGGCAACCTCAAAGAGCGTTTGCTCAGTAGTGGAATGAAGGGTGCGATTGTAGGAAAATTCCAATCCGGGAAGGACTACATCCCAACTGGATAGTTTCTTACCTACAATACTGCGTAAGAGGGAGCCTAAGGTCCTGTTAACAACTTCCGTCTGCCCATCAGTTTGGGGGTGGAAAGATGTGCTAAAACACAGCTTCGTCCCCAACTTCTTCCACAAAGTGGTCTAGAAGGAGCTCAAAAATTTAGTGTCCCTGTCCGACACTATGGCATGTGGTATACCATGTAAGCGAACGATTTCTTTGAAAAATAGATCAGCTATAGAAAAGGCGTCATCCGTTTTTGCACAAGGAATGAAATGTGCCATCTTAGAGAAACGATCCACAACCACCATGATCGAATCTTTATTACGAGTAGTTCGTGGCAATCCCAAAATGAAGTCCATACTAACTTCAGTCCAAGGGTGCGAAGGAATGGGTAAGGGCATATACAAGCCTTGTGGTAGAACCTTACTCTTGGCTTTCTTGCACATGACGCATGTCTCCACCATGCGGTGCACGTCTCTTTTCATATGTGGCCAAAAAAAGTGTTCCTTAAGCATATCGAGGGTCTTCTTCTCCCCGAAATGACTCGCTAATCCTCCACAATGGGCTTCTTTTACAAGACTTTGCCTCATGCTTCCTTGTAGTATACATAATTTTCCCGCCCTTAGTAAATAGCAGCTAAATTGAATGCTCTGGCTCTTTACGAAACCTTGTTGGTATGTATCTATCAGAGGAAAGGAAGTCGCGGGGGCTCCTCCTTCTAAACTTGGCTGGCAGTAGTAGATCGTTCTTCATCTAAAGGCTCGATTTACTGCTGTATGTCTTGTTCGCGCCAATTTGGCTATCCCCAGTAATCGTGACACATTATCTTCAATAGTGTCAGATTTATCTAAGGATACTAATCTTTTAATTGGGATTTTAAGAATGCATCTAGTTCCATCTTTCTAGTTAAGCAAACCCACGAATAGTACTACTAAGGTCAAGTTAGGGGCGATAATAATAGGGAAATATCGAATTATAAAAATCTACCAGTTCCTGTTTCAGATAGTTGATATCCTGTGGTTTTCCACTCAGAAACTGTTCTGTTAGGAGATCCAAGCTAGTAAATAGCCGTCCATAAGTCGATATTCTCCTTCAGCCTTTTCCTCGCACTTGGTGTAATAAGATCCATAATTATGTTTGATTCATTCAAATCCAAAGAATCGAGTCCCTAGCTCAGTAAGGAGAATGCATTTCCTCAAAAGTGCATCAGCGACTACATTATTTTCTCCTTTCACATACTTCAGAATATACGGGAACCTCTCCAAAAGTTCTACCCATTTAGCGTGCCTCTTGTTCAACTTATGTTGACTCTTAATGTGTCGTAAAGATTGATGGTCAGTATTGATAACTAATTCTTTTGACAAGAGGTAGTGCTGCCAATGCTCTAATGCTCTAATAACGGCATAAAATTCCTTATCGTACGTGGAGTAGTTTAGCATGGCTCTTTTCAGTTTCTCACTAAAGTATGCAATGAGTTTTCCCTCTTGCATGAGCACGGCTCCAATGCCAACTTCGGAAGCATCACTCTTAATTTCAAATACCTTGTTAAAATCGGGGAGTGCTAACACTGGCGAGTAGCATAGCTTGTCCTTGATTAGCTCAAAGCTCTTTTGGCAAGCTGGGGTCCAAGTAAACTCTTTTCCCTTCTTAGTGCAATCAGTGAGCGGTGAGACTATTGAACTAAAGTCTTTTATGAACCTCCGGTAAAAAGAGGCCAGACCATGGAAGCTACGTACTTCGGTTAAAGAGTTGGGAGTAGGCCAATCCTTAATTGCCTTGATCTTGTCAACATCGGCTTCCATGCCATCTTTAGAAATGACAAACCCTAGGAAATAAACTTTATCTTGCGTGAATGAATATTTGCTTAAATTCCCAAATAATTGAGCTTTTCGTAGGGTTTGGAAAAGTACACTAAGATGGTTGAGGTGTTGTGGGAGGTCTAGACTGTACACCAAAATATCGTCAAAATAGACAACAATAAATTTTCCTAGGAAATCTTTCAGAACGTGGTGCATAAGTCTCATGAAGGTACTGGGCGCGTTAGATAACCTGAAGGACATTACCATCCACTCAAAAAGCTCGTACTTAGTCTTAAATTACGTCTTCCACTCGTCACCTTCTTTCATTCTAATTTGGTGGTAACCGCTCTTAAGGTCCACCTTAGAAAATATTGAGGCTCCACTGAGCTCATCTAACATATCCTCGAGCCTAGGAATGGGGTATCTATACTTTACGGTGATTTGATTCACGGCTCGACTGTCAACGCACATCCTCATTGTGCCGTCTTTCTTGGGTACCAAAAGTGAGGGAATTGCACAGGGGCTCATTGACTCTCGTATGTATCCTTTATCAAATAAATCTTGAACTTGATCTTGGAGTTTCTTGGTTTCTTCGGGGTTCATTCTATAGGCCGGTCTATTAGGTAGTGTGGCCTTGGGTATGAGGTCAATTTGATGTTCTATACCACGTAGAGGTGGTAATCCTTGGGGCAATTCCTCAGGAAACACATCTTGGAATTGATTGAGAAACTTCTTTACAGGGTCAGGGATTACTCCTAGCTCCGTAACTCAGTCTTGAAATAGTATAAGGATCATGGGATCTCCTCGAAGCACCGATGCCTCTATCTCCGATCTAGTCATAAAAAGATTTGCTTTATTCTTCGCTTCTTTTCTAGCGGCATCATCTTTGGATATTTCTTCGGGGGTCAAAGGTGCTAACTTAATTGTTTTACCACCAAACTTAAGGGAATAGTAGTTAGAATATCCATCGTGGTTCACTCTTCGATCAATTTGCCAGGGTCGTCCAAGAAGCAAATGGCTAGCACTTATAGGTACGACATCGCATAAAACAGAATCTTGATATTTTCCCATAGAAAAATCTACTCTCACTTGTTGAGAGACCTTAATATCATCCCTATCATCTAGTCATCGTAACTTATAAGGGTGGGGATGCGTAGTTGTCTCTAATCCTAACTTCTTAACTAACTCATCAGATGTCATGTTGACACAACTTCCTCCATCTATAATTAAAGAGCATATCTTATCCTTGATAACACATCTACTATGAAAGATATTCTCACGTTGGCAATTTTCTCCTGAATTCTTAGTCACAAGGACTCGTCTCCTAACCATCAACAAGGGTCCCTCAGGAGCGCGCACGACTTCGTCCTCAGTGTCACTCTCCTCGACATCTTTGTCCTCTACTCCTATCTCGTGGTCATCCTCACTCTCAACTTCTCCCGTATCTTCCTTAATAATCATCACCCGTCGATTCGGACATTGAGCCATATAATGACCTAGACCTTGACATTTATAACACTTGATTTCTCTCGCTCTAAGTTGGTTGGCTTTATCGACTAAGGTTTTGCTACTGGACTCCTTAAGTGGCCAACTAGAGTTAAAAGGCTTCTTTCCTTCAGCCTTGTTAAAGGGCTTGATTGGCGCGGGTGACTTTGGGTGGAATTTGGGGGTAAACTTAGGAGGGTAGGTGGATTTCCTCTTTCTATTGAGTTGTCGCTCAATCGTCATGGCCATATGAACTATTGCATCTAAGGACTCTGCCGGGTATATTTCAACGGTGTCTCCTATGTCTCTATTCATGCCTCGAATGAATCTAGCAATAACCTGCTCCTCAGGTTGTAACGCCCCCGAACCCACCCTAGCTCGGAGCGCTACTTTGCTAACCAATCCCACGTTAAAACTGACTCCCAAACATAAAAGGAACTTACACAGCTTAATTTAAAACTAAACTCCCGAAACTCTCTTACTTCATACCTAGCTGCCTAGACACATCAATTCCCTTACCCCTAACCTTTCAGCACCACGGCGTCCTTCCCGAAAATTTCGGCAAAGTAACTCCTGAAAATAGCGCCTCCAAAATGCTAGGTACCTGCACACAAACTGTAACAACCCCGATGGGATCGCCACGTAAACATGACAATCGTAATCATTTACTTCTTAATTTCTACACCTGTTCATTATTAGTATTCCTCTCTTCTTTTTTTTTAAAGCTCAGAACATGAACTTGACTCCTTCATATTTCTAATAATTCATTCATCGACAAAATTAGTCGATTAAACTCGATCGTCAGTTCCAAAGCATAATCGGATAGGGAAGAAATGCCCTTAAATCACCTAACCTGATTCTACTCGGGTTTGCATGGATTTGCATGCATCGGCTGGCAGGGTGTGCCCCATCCGATTTATCACGTGTACTCTACGAGACTCACTTATCATCGTCTAATAGAAGGTATCTTCCGGTAGGCACGTGGGTTTCACATGTTCAATTAAAACATCGCCCAGTAGTGGACATCCACCGGTGAACACGAGTCAAACACGTGACTCATTAAAATCTCACTAGATAAGAAACATCATCCGGTGAGCACGTACATTGCGCATGACTTATTAAATCACATTCGGCCACTAAACGAAAAACATCGTCTACATCATCCGGTGAATAACTACACTTCCTCCACCGGTCACTAGACAACAACATAACATTTCTCCTCTTCCGGCGAAGAAATACTCTAGATCATCCGGTCACTAGATGACAAACCATACTTTCATCATCCAGCAACTAACACACTTCAACTCTCACATCATCCGGTCACTAAACGACAAGAAAACACTCATATCATCTGGTGAAGAAAATACACTTCATCCACCGGGCGCTAGACGACAAAATAACACTTACATCGCCCGGTATTGTAAATACCCGCATCATCCGGTGACTATGCGACAAACGACTTAACCCTTATCATCCGGCGAGCAAAACACTCGACATCACCGGATGACTAAAACACTCGACATCATCCGATAGACTTAATCTTCACAGACTTCAAATTTCAATGACTTAACATTCATACGTATAGAAAATTAGAGACTCGTTCAGAATAAACGTAGCGGAAGACTTAAGCAAAACAGACCGTTCGATAATCCCTTAAAATTAATTCCAGACTCAGAAGTTGACTCAGACAATACTAACACTATCCTACATAATTCCAGTTCTTGTATTCTTACTGACATAAGGAAGCAATAACCAGGGGTCATAATCGCCTCTCCAGTCCTGCACTGTCACATTGAGCATCCTCCAGCAACCAGCTTTAAATATCCTCTTTGAAATTAGTATCTTCACCTGTAGTCTCTTCGCCTACAATATAAGGTTTAACTATAAGCTTAATGCTTAGTAAGGAATGCATGGTGACAGACATACATGAATGAACAAATTAAAGAAACATAAGTTCGTAAATCTTTCTTCATTCATGCTCATTTTCATCATTTACATAGCATGTATTAAGGGAGGGAACGAGGGAGAAAGACAGGGCACATGATCATTGCCAACCGGGCAATCATAGTAACGACTAGCTCAGCCTCCACCAGTGGGAGAATTCACGAGCCATACTTATCATTATCTCGGCCTCCACCAGTGGGAGAATTCACGAGCCATACTTATCATTATCTCGGCCTCCACCAGTGGGAGAATTCACGAGCCATACTTATCATTATCTCAGCCTCCACCAGTGGAAGAATTCACGAGCCATGCTTATCATCAACTCGGCCTTCACCAGTGGGAGAATTCGCGAGCCATACATAAGCCTTGTGAACATGTCATAGTCATTTCTCCCGTTCCGCGCTTAATCATGCTTATATTTGTTTTTCTTTTCATATTCTTAACTTCATCATAAACGAGCACATAATGCATGGACACGAATTTTCACAGAGGAATATCATACTGTATGAACGAGTAGAACATCATGTAACTTAACATCTTCCTGCTCAAATACTTCATATCATGGCAAACTACTAGTCAAAATCATCAGTTAAACATTTCAACAATTTTTCTCCTTATGGTGTAGGGCCCTAGTGGCCAGAAATCCTAATACATCCACTTACCTGGTCTCCTTAGCAATCTGAACCTTTTCTCTTCAACTTCTTCACCTAAAACATGTGCATTACAGTAGTTAAATCAAAATCCTAAAACTCTACTCATAAATCATCCTAGGATCTATTAGTTAAAGTCATTCCCGAATTTCCTTAGTCTAATACTCAGTGTAGTCTGAAATCCCAAAAACAAGACCGACAGATTCGACTATTGATTAATCTAAAATGTCCAGAATCGATTCAGGAAATAACACTACAACTCTCAGATTTTAGATATCCTTATTATTAGTCGGCCATTGGAAAAGTCCAAAACTACAATGCCAAGCAGAAGGCAGGGCTAATCAACTAACAGATAACTACATTGACAAACTCATACCTCGGGCGTAGAGTATCCAGGAAATGGCGGGGAAAATCGGTCGTCGAAGGGAGATTGCTGGCAGGCGGGGTGCGAGCTCGGGGAAAGAGAAATCGCCGAGAGTAGAAGATGTCGGCTACAGTGGCTTGAGTGAAATTTAAAACTTTTCCTTTTTCTTTATATACTGATCTCGACTTCCAATATTACAATATTGCCACTCAACCTAGTTTAAAACCCACATGTAATTAATTAAACTTGTCATAAAATTCTAAACCGCGAAGATTAAATATTCATGACCGTTAATACAGTTAGGAAAATTACCTAGTCGTATCTCGGGTGTTACACAAACCAATTCCCAACCAGAATATTCTTCCTCAACTATCCACTCAACAATCCTACATATAAAAACCTCCAAACAATAGTAAATAGGAAACTATAAAATACTAACATCCCTAACTAGCAAAACATCACCCTGACACATAGCTATCTCATAACTGTCAACCAAAAACATTACGCATTTCCAACAATTCCACAAACAGACATTTACAATACTATTAAAATACAAAGCCCACACTCCCGAAGACCATGGTCAAGGCGCCCCGACAACTGCCCGCACCGGCATACAGCGTACATCAACGACTGCGTCCCAATCCCAGCTTTTCTCGTAGCTCTAACCTGTACTCCAGTCGTCACCTACACCACAGAACACACACACACATGTAAGCTTACGCTTAGCAAGTAGGGATAACAAATATAAACAAGCACAATGCACACACAACCTTACACAACCCTAACATAACAACACAACACCACTCGGCACTACAACGCAACATAACATTACCCAACACGACAACATAACACCACACTCCAAGGCAACTCAACAAACCGACTCAACACAACACAACAACACGACCACACAATGCTAGTTGCCCGCACCCGAAAGGATGCCTTAGTTGCCCGCACCGAATTGCCTTACACTTTAACCAACTATCACACAACGTCTTACGTATACACAGTTAGGTGTCTCTTGCAGAACCTCCCGAAGCTTGCCATATTTCAGACACTACTTCGCGACGAGGAGCCACTACACAGCTTTTGTGGAAACCCCCCGAAGCTTGCCATATTTCAGACACTACTTCGCGACGAGGAGCCACTACACAGCTTTTGTGGAAACCTCCCGAAGCTTGCCATATTTGAGACACTACTTCGCGACGAGGAGCCACTACACAGCTTTTGTGGAAACCTCCCGAAGCTTGCCATACTTTAGACACTACTTCGCGACGAGAAGCCACTACAAAGCTTTTGTGGAAACCTCCCGAAGCTTGCCATATTTCAGACACTACTTCGCGATGAGGAGCCACTACACAGCTTTTGTGGAAACCTCCTGAAGCTTGCCATATTTCAGACACTACTTCGCGACGAGGAGCCACTACACAGCTTTTGTGGAAACCTCCCGAAGCTTGCCATATTTCAGACACTACTTCGCGACGAGGAGCCACTACACAGCTTTTGTGGAAACCTCCCGAAGCTTGCCATATTTCGAGACACTACTTCGCGACGAGGAGCCACTACACAGCTTTTGTGGAAACCTCCCGAAGCTTGCCATATTTGAGACACTACTTCGCGACGAGGAGCCCTACACAAGCTTTTGTGGAAACCTCCCGAAGCTTGCCATATTTGAGACACTACTTCACGACGAGGAGCCACTACACAGCTTTTGTGGAAACCTCCCGAAGCTTGCCATACTTCAAACACTACTTCGCGACAAGGAGCCACTACAAAGCTTTTGTGGAAACCTCCCGAAGCTTGCCATATTTCAGACACTACTTCGCGACGAGGAGCCACTACACAGCCTTTGTGGAAACCTCCTAAAGCTTGCCATATTTCAGACACTACTTCGCGACGAGGAGCCACTACACAGCTTTTGTGGAAACCTCCCAAAGCTTGCCATATTTCAGACACTACTTCGCGACGAGGAGCCACTACACAGCTTTTGTTGAAACCTCCCGAAGCTTGCCATATTTCAGACACTACTTCGCGACGAGGAGCCACTACACAGCTTTTGTGGAAACCTCCCAAAGCTTGCCATATTTCAGACACTACTTCGCAACGAGGAGCCACTACACAGCTTTTGTTGAAACCTCCCGAAGCTTGCCATATTTCAGACACTACTTAGCGACGAGGAGCCACTACACAGCTTTTGTGGAAACCTCCCGAAGCTTGCCATATTTCAGACACTACTTCGCGACGAGGAGCCACTACACAGCTTTTGTGGAAACCTCCCGAAGCTTGCTATATTTCAGACACTACTTCGCGACGAGGAGCTACCGCCAACAGACCACTTTCAAAACCATGCGTATGCCACTAATGCTTAACCAACACAAAACATGCTTAATCAAAACCAAAACAAGCAACCAAATTAAAACAAAACAATCAAACAAGCTAACAATGTCCTACCGTTCCGTGGTGTAGGCCCGAAGGCAAAACATATACACTCCGCTACTTACCTGAATGCTCGGCCTTCGCTTGCACACTACTATCAATCGATTCCTTTGTTCGACGACCTAAAATAACAGAACTTAGCTTAATAGGTTATCAATACAATCTAAAAATATTCTTAAACCTAAAACTAACCCACAATTAAACACCTAAACCCGATTTTTACCCCAAATTGACCGTCAAACATCAAACGGTCATAACTTCCTCGTTTTTCAACGGATTTCAACGTGCCACCCCAACTCGGAAACCTCTACACGTCTACTATCCATTAAAACACTTAAATAAATTAAACAAACACCTTAGCCAACTCAAAATCCAGCAAACAGAATCGATGCACTTTATGCCTAAAATCGGTTTTGTGCATTTAAACTTCAAATCATAATCTAATCACTCCAACAACCTAAATCAATCTATCCAACAATTAAATGATCAAATCTAGAAAGAAAACCAACCCTTAAACTCAATTTTCGGAGTTCACCATTTAGGGTTTTCAAACCCTATGCAATCCCTCACAAAACACTCTAAAAACACCACCAAACTTCATCCTATTGTACACACACCAAAACCCATAAAGTTTTACCTTAGAATGCCTTGGTAAATTGAAGCAAAGAGAGGGAGAGGCGTCAGTGGAAGAGCTGGTTCGTGGGAGAGAAGAAAGGAAGAAGAAAATGAAGAAAATCTCACCTTATTTGCATTTTAATATCACCAATTTTTCCACTTTTGATTTCCTTCCCAAAATCTTCTTAAATTGCAATTAAACCCACTTTTTTCCTCCTTTGTATTTCCAACGCCAAAGCCACAACAAAACACCACTTTTCTATTGTTTTTACTTAATTCTCATTGGTTAGTCAAACTTCCACTTTTCTATTGTTTTTACTTAATTCTCATTGGTTAGTCAAACTTCCACTTTTCTATTGTTTTTACTTAATTCTCATTGGTTAGTCAAACTTTGAATTGTCAACCTACCACAATTTGACTTTTCTCACACCTTTTTGCTTTTGAATTTTCAAACTTCCTTCTCCTTCAACTTTTCCAACGTGAACCACTTTTTTAATCCCTTATTTTACATTTCATTTTCATCACAAACTCTTCTTTCCTATTGGTTGTTCTATTGGTTGTTAGATACTTTTGACTTTTCTTCAACATTTCAAACCTATCCTTATTTTATTTGTCAACTTCATTCTTCTTTTTTTTTTTCATTATTTCTAAACCTTAATCCCTCTAAACAATTACTCTTAGGCCTATATGCGTTATAGAAAAAAATCTCGGGTGTTACACAGGTTCTTCCATATCTACTCGTATCCTTAGAGTTTCAAATTCGGCTAGGTAAGCCTCAACGGATCGAGTTCCTTGTCGTAGGTTTTGGATTTGAAGGAATAGATCTTGACGGTAATGGGTGGGTGTGAACCTCTTAGTCATGAGCGACTCCATTGCTCTCCATGTCGTAATGGGGGTATCTCCTATCCGTCGTCTTTGGAGCTTAATATTGGACCACCAGAGGGCCGTATATCCCGATAGCTCTACGGATACTAACTGGATCTTTACTTTATCGGAGTACTCATAATAGTCGAAAACTTTCTCTACCTTATCAATCCATTTAAGAAAGGTATCTCCATCGCATGTCCCGTCAAATGGGGGTATATGTAGCTTGACATTTCTAAGGTCCTCTTGATCCTTTCGTCTATTTGGTCGAAAAGTCTCTTCATCATCTAAGGTCCATTCTTCCTCCTCCTCATAAAGCGGGTTTCTTCTCCTAGGATACTCAGGTCTTTCTTCGTCCGAGGTGGGATATGGTTCTTGAAATCATCTCCTAGGATTTCCGGGTCTAAATCGAGGTGGGGGTTCTCAGGTCGCTTCATTTGGAATTCTCGTATTAAGGACTTCCATTATGTGTTTCATGTTAAGGGTAAAGTCCTTAAGTTGTTGGCCTATATGGTTAACTTCTCCACTAAGTCCATCTAATTGTCCTTGCATGCTAGACTCTCCCTCTTGTGGGTGTGAGTCTCGGGTTGGGGAATGTCCTTGTCCCGATTTGGTTCTTGATTCATATCTTGGTTTAGCCCTCGGTTAATTGCACTCCTAGTCTTCATTCATGTGAATACTAAAGTTTTAGGAAGGAAATATTAATTAGGTTCAAGTTGATCACGGGTGTTAGGGAAGGTAAAGGTGGGGAACCTAACTAAAATTTCGACCTAAAATTTTGAAACGCATTTTTGAGGGCTTAGATGACAATTTTTGGGAACAAAACCTGATTGTCATAGGCAAAGCTATAACATTGTTATAGATCTTTTCGATAGCTTCGATTTTCCAGGTGGCTCGTTGAAAATTGATACTTGTAGCCAAAGTTATGGCCGTTATAGTGGGGAAAGGTCAAATTCAATAACAAACAAGTTTTAAATCCACTAAACAGAGATAATCGATTCGTACATGCTCTTTAACGTCTGAGTGAATTAATACATATGTTCCCAAACATGCAATTACAAGCAAATATCTTACCAATAGAATCTTATTAATTTAAATCTCATCCAAACACAAAGTGAAAGCGATATAAAGCAACCACCAAAAGTAGAAGCTAGTTTAGGTTATGCACTTTTACTTAACTTTCACTCCTTTTAGCAACATTTTACTTTACCAATGTAATTCAAATGAAAAGGTAAATATTCTCAGCAGATTAATGTACTAAGACTGCATCAACAGATCATTATAACATGAAGCTCGGATTTAAATATGCAACAACATTAAACTATAACACTAAACAGCAACACGAAATGAAGTTAATCAAACATATTTCTTAATGCTCAGATCTGTGATTATAACATGTTCTTAAGTGCTGGAAAAGTAAGATACACAGCAGCTAAGTCAGCAAAACCAAAAAGAGAAAGAAAAACAGCAAGTACAAAGTTTGTTAGGGTTTGTTCTACCAAAAGGGAAGGAAAACTTGTAACACGAAAATGGTGGAAATGAAAACTTAAAAACCCATGCTCAAGTTGCAGACAACTAACAAAAACGTTCTGGAAATGATCTTTGCAAGAAACTAAAAGAGAAGATAAGAAAAAACAGCAAGAACACCAAACCGATCTGGTTTCCCTCACCCTAAGGGAGCTATCCAAGCTCTGATACCACTTGTTGAGCTCCGACCTGCAAATAGGACTCAAGAACTCGAAGAAGACCGTTAGCTCCGGGTGACACAAATTCAGGTAAATCCGAGAATGAAAAATGTAAAAGAAATACCAAACGTGCTCTAAATTTAATGAAATTTTAGGTGAATCTTGTGAAGTGAGTGAGGTGTGTGCTGGTGAAAATCGTGGTCTAGATTCATTAAGATGAAGGATTTATGGACTGTTTTCCGAGAATCGGCTGGTGAGTGCTTCAATGGAGCTTCCTGCAAGAGTTTCTTCCAAGGAAGATAACTCGATTCAAGGAATCAGTTATGGCCACTCCTTGCTGTTTTTCGTTCTCAAAAGAGTGGAGAAGGAGGTGGCAAAATCCACTCCAACTAGCTACCAAGCTAGAAGAATGGTTCGGGGGCGCAACCCCTCGGTTGTTGTCAACCGAGCTTACCTTGGAAGCTCCTTGCTCCAAGCTTCTTCTTCAATTGAGAGAGAAATCTTTGGGTGCTCATAAATCAACCAAAAAAAGTTACAAATACCAATGCCATGAATATATAGACCTAATGGTGGGCTTGGGCTTGGAAGGGGAATGATGGGTCATCATGTGGGCTTGAGCCATGTCTTCAACTTCAATGGGCCAAACCAAGCCACCAACTAATCCTATCAATCATCTAATCATAACATCCATCTAATCCTAACATGCATCTAATAAAGTTTAAACAAGAAGGCCAATGTTTGCCAATAAGTTCAAAATTTAAAAAAAGCAACAAATATCAAAGCTCGGGAAGACAAATTCCCATCTGAGCATTAAGGTGCCTCTTTAGTCTTTCCACATGAGAAGATGCTATGGTTGGTCAACGTCCCTAGCTTTAATCTCCCACTTCAAGTCATCTACGGTGTCCTCCAAGTCTTCACACGAACCATGACCTGCAAAAGAGACAAGTGTGTTAGTAAAATTGTGGACTCGTGTCTGGGATCGTGTAATGGGCCTACGGGGCACATCAATCGAGATATAGGAGACACTGTTGAGTTGCACCCCCTAAAGACCCTTGATGCGGTAGTGCAGATGGCTATGAAAGTGGAGCGACAACTTAGTAGAAAAAGAAAATCTAGTTTTACTCCAAAATTTCCACTCAAGACTACCCCAAAGGTCACAACAAAACCACCTAAACCAAGAAAGACTTTCAACCAGGCTGAAGGAAAGAAACCCTTCATACGCAATTGGCCACCCAAAGAATCAAGTAGTAAAACTCTACTAGATAGTGCTAATCCCCCTAGATCGCGAGAGATCAAGTGCTATAAATGTCATGGCTTGGGTCATTTCATGGCTCAATGCCCCAACAGATGAGTGATGATCCTCCAGGAGAGCACTGGAGAGTTTATAAGCGAGGACGAATAAGAAGTGATAGAAGAAGATAAGGAGGAGAGTGATTCCTAAGAAGAGATTATTCACGCACTCGAAGGACCCCTACTTATGGTGAGAAGACTTGTCCTCGTGACTAAGAGTTCTGAAGAAGACTGTCAGCGAGAGAACATCTTCAATAGTAGATGCCTCATCAAGGATAAGTTATGCTCCCTGATTATTGACGGACGTAATTGGGCAAATGTAGCCTCCAAGGACTTAGTAACCAAACTAGATCTGGAGACTAGTGCTGTAATACCCGGCTTGTACGGATTTTGTATTTAATATATTATATTAATATTTTATTATATATGTGGCATTTTTGGTAAATATGTCAAATCAGGTCCGTTTCAAGAAAAGAAAGCGTCATTACGATCCTAACGATTAATTGGAATTTTAGAAAAATTTAGGGAATTTTCAGAATAATAACACTATATTCTGAGTAATTACCTTTATCGTAATGTAAAGGACGTTTTAGTAAAAATTAGTAAACGACGTCCGTTTTGCGAACGGACAGTTTTATTAAATTCCAAATAATAAGTTGGACAGATTGGTGAAATAAGGAGATTTGATGAAACCGAATAGCTAGACGATTAACGAACCGAATGACGAAGCTTATATAGAAAATCAAAGAAGGGCAAAATGGTCTTTTGGTCAAGTCAATTATTTATTTAAAAACAAAATCTTTTCTCTCCTCTTAGCACTTAACGAAAATTTGTTTCTTCTTCTCTGTTTCTCTCCCTTCTCTCTCGATTTTCTCTCTGGTCGCGGCGTTCTCTCCACGCCAAATTCCGACTCGTGCTCCGATTGATCCGTTTCCTTCGCGTTTTCTCCTCCTTTCTCAACCCTAGGTATGATTCTATAGTTTTCGGACTTTAGATTTTGGTTTTCGTAGAGTTATACGTTTAGGGTTTTCGTTTAGGTTTTGTTAAAAATGTCGATTTAGGGTTCGTAATTAATATATTTATCGTATTTAAGGATATAAAGGATATATTGAACGTTATTGGACGAATTTAAACCGATTTGTGAAAAAGTTAAAAATTAGGGATTTTCGGGTTTTTAGGGAAAAACTCGTAAATTGTGAATTGAGGTGCCGAGCGTGAATTGCTCGAATTAATAGCTCAATGAATTGGATTAGAACTTTAGGAAGTTCCTTAGTTAAGATTTTGTTAATTGGATGTTTAATAGCTCAAATTGGTTTTAACGGCGAATGTCGTGTTTTGCCTTAGGTGAACGACTCTCGTGGTCAAAGCTCGAAGTTGAGCGCGCTCAAGGTAAGTTCTCGTGACTTACTCTGGCCGATTGGCCTACACCGTACGTCGATGTCACGTCGAGGATCATTGGAGTGTTGTTTGTTTATACGTTTTGGTTGGGTAGTTAGGTTAGTTGTCTATAGGTTTTGTTTATTTGTCTTGATGGTATGTATGTTGATTGCTTACTTTCTGCTTATTAACTGTTCATGCATCACGTATTTCAAATGTCATGAAAATGAATTTCCGCACGTGTTTTTAAGAAAAGAAACGAACCTCTGTAATTAATCTACGTAATCTGTATCTGGTTACGCGAGGTGGGGCTCAGGCATGGCTGTAGGGTTTGTGAGCATGTACCCCCCTCCTCTAGGTGGAAAGTGGTAGTTCGACCGCAGAATGTATCCTTTCCATTTAGAGGGCTGATATCTCGGTAACAATCTGTCTGCAACGTAATAAAAATGAATCTATATCTGTATCGGTATCTGTATCTGAATCTGAATCTGTAATCTGCATGTTTTCTGAAAGGAATACGCACGCATGCATCTGCATTTACGAAGCTTACTGAGATTTCGCTATCTCATAGATGTCTGTATGGTGTAGGTGACGTTATAGGTGACATTGAGCCAGGTGAGGACGACGTTCCTCCTTCTGATGTATGAGGCAGTGAAGAATGGCCCGTGGGAGTGAGCTGAGCAGTCGGTGCGTTTTGACCCGTGGGGATGTGTATGTATTTTGAGGACTATCAGGATGTTTTTTGGTTAAATTGTATAGATACTTTAGGGTGCTTGGTTCTGGTAGTGGATAGGTTATGTTTAGAGTTGTTTATAAAACGTTTTGAAATGTTTTTTGTAAACATATGGTATTAGGGGATGCTCAGTTTTTAAACAGAACCACGCGGTTCTTTTTCTTAAAATTGGTTTGGTTTAAAGGTGAGTTGTGTGCGATTTGCGATTTGCATGTAGGGAAGGAGAGGGTTGTTTTATAGACGGTTTTCATGAAAGTATAGAAGAAGTATAAAGAAAATGTCGAAATTTGCTCTCTGGAATCAGATTCCAGAGAGGGAAATGTTGGTTAGCTCTCTAGAATCTCGGATTCCAAAGAGAAAATTGGTCGCTGCAAAGTGCAGCACCTACAGCGACTGATCGCTGCTTCATTTTTCCTCTGTTTTCCGGTTTTGCCCCTGTGCGATTTGATAAATGTTTTAAATAGTTTTAATTGTTTTAAATAGTTTTATTTTAATTATTTTTATGTTTGTTTTAGAAGCTTTAAAAGTTAGATTTCAATTCCTATTTCGATTCTGATTTCGATTTCGGTTAGTTCTCGCTTAAAGTTTAATTAAGTATAAAGAAAAAAAAATAGTACGTGTATATTGGGTACGGTATTAGGGACGTTACATTTATGGTATCAGAGACCCCGAGTTTTAAAATCGGTTCTGTAGACTGCTCGACTGCACAGCCACTACGCGGACATCCTTCTTCAACTGTAAGTATGTTTATTGCTTTATTGGATTTCTTGTTTCTTAGGATTATTTGTGTTGATTTTTTTTAGGACTTATATAAAATGGTTCGAGGAAAAGATCCTCGAGATGACGCGTTCGATCGACTTACGGGGTTGCTGGACCGCCAGTCACAGCACATGGACCGCCAGGCACAGCAAATCGAGAGTCTAGTAAATCGGGTAAATCAGGGGGATCAGAGAGCCCAGGATTTGATAGTTCCCCATAACCAGGGCATGCAGAAGTTTCAAAGCCTACGACCTCTAGTGTTCGACGGCCGATCATCAGATCCGACACGTGCTGAGGAATGGATCCGGGTGATGGAGGATATGCTAGGTTATGCAGAGGTTGGCGATGGGAGCAAGGTGGCTTACGTTACTTTTCACTTGGCCTTGGATGCTCGTTTCTGGTGGGACTCGATCAAGTCGACGACGGATGTATCAGTTATGACTTGGGATCGGTTCAAGTTCTTATTCTTTGATAAGTATTTCAGCCGCACAGTGAGGGCGGCAAAGAGGATTGAGTTCACGCAGCTGAAGCAAACAGGTTCAGTTGCAGAGTATATCAGGAAGTTTGAGGCTTTCGTATTGTCAGTGATAACGAGGAGAAGGTGCACCACTTTATGGAGGGACTTAATCCGGAGATTCGGATGCACGTGGTTGTCTCAGGTATTATTGATGCGCCATATTCAGATATTACAGCCAGAGCTCTGGATATTGAGGCTGCCAGAGCCACTTGTATTAGACCGAGGGAGCCAGCTAAGGGCTTCTTCCGCGAGATATGACCTCAGTCGCAGAGCCGAGGTTGGTAGCCCAGAGCACCGCCCTAGCCGCAGCAGAGGGGTGTGAAGAGACCTCTTGAGAGAGGTAACGACAGGGGCAAGGGAAAATAGGTACATGGAGCTCCTCAAATACCGTGGTGCCCCGTGTGCCAGAAAGAACACAGTGGAGAGTGCCGTGTTGGCTCTAATAAATGCTACAGATGTGGTGGAGTCGGCCATTTTGTTAGAGATTGCCCGCATTCGGCTCGAGACCTGCCAGGCGGTGATCAGAGGAGGGTTATGCCCAGGATTTTTGCATTTATCGAGCCTGGCGATGTTGATGATGAGGATCAACCTGCCGTGATAGCAGGTACTATATTGGTTACTAGCGTTCCTGTATTTTCTTTATTAGACACGGGGGCTACGCATTCTTTTGTTTCCACCGCTTGTGTGTCTAGATTGAGGCTTGCGCCGGAGTTATCAAAGTGCGAATACAGTGTGATGCTACCTTCGGGTGAGCGTATGTAGTCAGGTCGTGTTGTCCAGGGCAATATTATCTCTATTGGGGATCGTACCCTCTATGCTCGCCTCATTGTTATGGGCATAGAACACTATGATCTGATCATAGGGATGGACTGGCTATCACAGCACTTCGCCACCATCGATTGTCGATCTGGGATTGTCACCTTTCGACCCCCGGGTAAAGTCGAGTTTTCTTATCAGGCGATGAGCAGATTGAGTAGCTCGCCTATTTCTTATTCCATGAAGGTCAACGAGCAGTTTAAAGGTGCGTGCTCTATTTATTTGGCCTCTATATTTGATTGTCAGTTGCTCAGCGGAGAAAAGTCGAGCGACATTCCTATTGTCAGAGAGTTCTCTGGGATCTTTCTTGATGATCTTCCCGGGTTACAACCAGACCGGGAGATCGAATTCACTATTGATGTCTATTCAAACTCTGCGCCGAGGTTTAAAAACCCGTATCGATTGGCACCAGCTGAGTTGAGAGAGCTGAAGACTCAGCTTGACGAGTTGTTAGAGAAGGGATTTATTCGACCCAGTGTATCGTCTTGGGGTGCGCCCGTTCTGTTTGTCAAGAAGAAAGACGGGACCCTCAGGATGTGCATTGATTACAGGGAGTTGAACAAATTGACGGTGAAGAATAAGTATCCACTGCCTCGGATTGATGATTTATTTGATCAGCTGCAGGGTGCCCGAGTATTTTTGAGGATTGATCTACGCTCGGGTTACAATCAGCTGAAGGTCCGGAAGGATGATATACCGAAGACGGCATTCCGAACGAGGTATGGGCATTATGAGTTCCTTGCCATGTCTTTTGGACTTACTAATGCCCCTGCAGCGTTTATGGATTTGATGAACCGTGTCTTTAAGGAGTATCTGGACAAGTTCGTGGTGGTTTTCATCGACGACATTCTGATCTACTCTAAGATGAAGGAAGAACATGAGGAGCACTTGAGAATAGTTTTGAGGATTTTATGCCAGCACCAGTTGTATCCAAAGTTCTCTAAGTGCAAGTTCTGGCTGGATCGAGTCAGTTTTCTTGGCCATATTATATCAGAAGAAGGGGTTTCTGTTGATCCGAGCAAAGTTCAGGCTGTCAGAGATTGGCCACAGCCGAAAAACGTACGTGAGGTGCGTGGATTTCTCTGATTGGCCGGGTATTATTGGAAGTTTATAGAGGGATTCTCGAAGATTGCACTTCCTCTCTCACGGTTGACTCGGAAGAACGAGAGGTTTATATGGTCGTCTGCTTGTAATGATAGTTTTATGGAGTTAAAGCAGAAACTGACCACCGCTCCAGTACTGGCGTTACCTGTTGAAGGTGTCAAATACAATATTTATTGTGATGCATCTGGAGTGGGACTCGGTTGTGTATTGATGCAGGAGGGGAGAGTTATTGCATATGCTTCTCGGCAGTTGAAGCCGTACGAGCAGAACTACCCTACGCACGACCTTGAGTTAGCAGCTGTGGTCTTCGCACTGAAGATATGGAGACATTATTTATATGGGCAGCAGTGCGAGATATTCTCAGACCACAAGAGCTTGAAGTATCTATTTACGCAGAAGGAGCTGAATATGCGACAGAGACGATGGCTCGAGTTCGTCAAAGATTATGATTTTGATATCAAGTACCATCCAGGAAAGGCGAACAAGGTTGCTGATGCCTTGAGTAGAGTTCCTTTGCGAGTCAGCCTTCATTAGCAGCGATGTCAGTTACGCTGCGGTCTGAGATTGAGAGGTTCGACGTTGAGATAGTGACAGAGTTGTCCAGTATGCTCACCAACATTTCACTCAGGCCGACTATTCTGGATTGGATATGTGAGGCTCAGCAGAATGATACAGAGTGTGAGGAGCTTCGATCCAACATGACATTGGGAGACTCGTCGGATTTCCATTTATCGGAGGATGGTATTCTGAAGTTCAGGCATAGGTTGTACGTGCCTAACGACGAGGATCTGAAGAAAGAGGTATTGGCCGAGGCACATTCTTCGGCGTATTCTGTGCACCCGGGGAGTACTAAGATGTACCGGGACCTAAAGCAACATTTCTGGTGGCCGAACATGAAGAAGGAGGTCGCCAAGTACGTTGAAACCTGTCTAGTCTGCCAGCAGGTAAAGGCAGAACACTAGAGACCGGCCGGAACATTATTGCCACTGCCGATTCTGGAGTGGAAATGGGAGCAGGTCTCCATGGATTTCATTGTGGGGCTCCCGAGGACGATGAAGGGCCATGATGGTGTTTGGGTGATCGTGGACCGATTGACAAAATCGGCTCACTTCTTGCCTGTGAAGATGACTTCTTATATGGATCAGCTCGCCAAGCTGTATGTGCAGGAAATTGTCAGACTGCACGGTGTGCCAGTTTCGATTGTTTCAGACAGAGATCCGAGATTTACATCGAAGTTCTGGAAGAGTCTGCACAAAGCTATGAGGACTCAGCTTAACTTTAGCACGGCTTTTCATCCTCAGACTGATGGTCAGACAGAGAGGACGAATCAGATTCTTGAGGATATGCTCAGAGCTTGTGTGCTGGAGTTTCAGGGCTCGTGGAGCCGATATTTGCCCCTGATTGAGTTCTCGTACAACAACAGCTTCCAGGCTACGATTGGCATGGCTCCGTACGAGGCGTTGTATGGTCGGAAGTGTAGGTCTCCGTTATATTGGGACGAGGTTGGCGAGGCCAGCATCGTTGGTCCAGAGATTCTACAACAAACGGCAGAGAAGATTGCCATTATCCGACAGCGTATAGAGGTAGCTCAGAGCAGACAGAAGAGCTATGCTGACACGAGACGGAGAGAGCTAGAGTTCGAAGAAGGTGACGAGGTTTATCTTAAAGTTTCTCCGTTTAAAGGCGTTGTGAGATTTGGAAGGAGGGGCAAGTTAAACCCTCGTTATGTGGGGCCCTTTCCTATTCTGAAGAGGATCGGGAAGTTGGCGTACAGATTACAGCTTCCGGCTTCTATGGAGGGTATCCACGACGTATTCCACGTGTCCATGCTTCGGAAGTGTTTATGTGATCCATCACATGCCGTGGAAGCGACAGAGATCGAGGTACAGCCTACCTTGACTTATGAGGAGAGGCCGGTGCATATTTTGGAGACTTCCATCAAGGTATTGCGCAACAAAGAGATTCCGCTAGTCAAAGTCCTATGGCGGAACCACGAGGTGGAAGAAGCTACATGGGAGCGACAGCAGGATATGATGACTAAGTATCCTGAGTTGTTCGTATGATGTAATTTTGTGGACAAAATTCTAAATAAGGTGGGTGGAATGTAATACCCGGCTTGTACGGATTTTGGATTTAATATATTATATTAATATTTTATTATATATGTGGCAGTTTTGGTAAATATGTCAAATCAGGTCCGTTTCACGAAAAGAAAGCGTCATTACGATCCTAACGATTAATTAGAATTTTAGGAAAATTTAGGGAATTTTCAGAATAATAACACTATATTCCGAGTAATTACCTTTATCGTAATGTAAAGGACGTTTTAGTAAAAATTAGTAAACGAGGTCCGTTTGGCTAACGGACAGTTTTATTAAATTCCAAATAATAAGTTGGACATATTGGTGAAATAAGGAGATTTGATGAAACCGAATGACAAAGCTTATATAAAAAATCAAAGAAGGGCAAAATGGTCTTTTGGTCAAGTCAATTATTTATTTAAAAACAAAATCTTTTCTCTTCTCTTAGCACTTAACGAAAATTTGTTTCTTCTTCTCTGTTTCTCTCCCTTCTCTCTCGATTTTCTCTCTGGCCGCGGCGTTCTCTCCACGCCAAATTCCGACTCGTGCTCCGATTGATCCGTTTCCTTCGCGTTTTCTCCTCCTTTCTCAACCCTGGGTATGATTCTAAAGTTTTCGGACTTTAAATTTTGGTTTTCGTAGAGTTATACGTTTAGGGTTTTCGTTTAGGTTTTGTTAAAAATGTCGATTTAGGGTTCGTAATTAATAGATTTATCGTATTTAAGGATATAAAGGATATATTGAACGTTATTGGACTGAATTTAAACCGATTTGTGAAAAAGTTAAAAATTAGGGATTTTCGGGTTTTTAGGGAAAAACTCGTAAATTGTGAATTGAGGTGCCGAGGATTAGAACTTTAGGAAGTTCCTTAGTTAAGATTTTGTTAATTGGACGTTTAATAGCTCAAATTGGTTTTAACGGCGAATGTCGTGTTTTGCCTTAGGTGAACGACTCTCGTGGTCAAAGCTCGAAGTTGAGCGCGCTCAAGGTAAGTTCTCGTGACTTACTCTGGCCGATTGGCCTACACCGTACGTCGATGAAAATGAAAATGAATTTCATGAAAATGAATTTCCGCACGTGTTTTTAAGAAAAGAAACGAACCTCTGTAATTAATCTATGTAATCTGTATCTGGTTACGCGAGGTGGGGCTCAGGCATGGCTGTAGGGTTTGTGAGCATGTACCTCCTCTAGGTGGAAAGTGGTAGTTCGACCGCGGAATGTATCCTTTCCATTTAGAGGGCTGATATCTCGGTAACAATCTGTCTGCGACGTAATAAAAATGAATCTGTATCTGTATCTGTATCTGAATCTGAATCTGTAATCTGCATGTTTTCTGAAAGGCATACGCACGCATGCATACGCACGCATGCATCTGCATTTACGAAGCTTACTGAGATTTCGTTATCTCATAGATGTATGTATGGTGTAGGTGACGTTATAGGTGACATTGAGTCAGGTGAGGACGACGTTCCTCCTCATGATGTATGAGACAGTTGACGAAGAATGGCATGTGGGAGTGTGCTGAGCAGTCGGTGCGTTTTGACCCGTGGGGATGTGTATGTATTTTGAGGACTATCAGGATGTTTTTTGGTTAAATTGTATAGATACTTTAGGGTGCTTGGTTCTGGTAGTGGATAGGTTATGTTTAGAGTTGTTTATAAAACGTTTTGAAATGTTTTTTGTAAACATATGGTATTAGGGGATGCTCAGTTTTTAAACAGAACCACGCGGTTCTTTTTCTTAAAATTGGTTTGGTTTAAAGGTGAGTTGTGTGCGATTTGCGATTTGCATGTAGGGAAGGAGAGGGTTGTTTTATAGACGGTTTTCATGAAAGTATAGAAGAAGTATAAAGAAAATGTCGAAATTTGCTCTCTGGAATCAGATTCCAGAGAGGGAAATGTTGCTTAGCTGTCTTGAATCTCGGATTCCAGAGAGAAAGTTGGTCGCTGCAAAGTGCAGCGACTGGTCGCTACACAATGCAGCAATCGGGCGCTGCATTGTGCAGCACCGACAGCGACTGATCGCTGCTTCAATTTTCCTCTGTTTTCCAGTTTTGCCCCTGTGCGATTTGGTAAATGTTTTAAATAGTTTTAATTGTTTTAAATAGTTTTATTTTAATTGTTTTTATGTTTGTTTTAAAAGCTTTAAAAGTTAGATTTCAATTCCGATTTCGATCATGATTTCGATTTTGGTTAGTTCTCGCTTAAAGTTTAATTAAGTATAAAGAAAAAAAAATAGTACGGGTATATTGGGTACGGTATTAGGGACGTTACAAGTGCTCACCCTCACCCTTACAAGCTACGATGGCTAGATGATAGGGATGAAGTCAAGGTTATGTTAGAACAACGGCACTTTCGGGTGAAGCGTGGAGAGATGTTACCAAGCATTGGAGAGATGGGTAAGTCAGCAATCTCTTCAGAGGTTGTCAATGAACTGAAGGGAGCGCGAGGGAACGTCGGAGGGGTCCAATGCCGGCCTAGAAAGGTGATCCCAAGACCTTTCAGGAAAAAAGCTACCTCCGAGAAGGAGGAGCGCTCCAGTAAGCGTCTAAAGACCTACGCACGTTACTTCTGCTGATGAGATGAAAGGGGCGAAGGAAGGCCCGTGGCTAGTTCCCAAAGACGGTGCAACGAAGTAGCTTGGCGTCTCTGGAAATGAAGCTCCTCGTTACCGGGGAACATCGCAGCTTTAAGGATGGTTTTCCATCCTCCGACTTGAATCCAAGTTCCTTGAAGAACTACAGAGGAAGGATGGCAATAAGAGTGCTTCCAAGAACCATTAACTTGGAAGAACAATCCTTGGTGTGGCCGGGTGCTACGTACCAGTGAGGAAGGCACCGAGAAAACCCCACTTCTGAAGATGCAATCTTCTATTTCCAAAAATATACTATTCAAAACTGCTAATACAAGCTATAACTTATCTTTAAGTATGCGTTCCTAATCCTCCTTGGATTTGGTGGCTAACGAAAGAGAAAAAGGCAAAAGGAGACAACATAGGCCCATCACTGTGGGGGGCTGTTTCTCTCTCCCATGTTCCAACGCCTAGCGCCATTAGTATTCTGTGCTCCTTAGATGAGAAATTACAATAAAATAAGTATGAAAGAAAACCAAGCATACCAAATTACCGTCCTACTAGTGGTCCTAAAATAAAAATGATAAGTGGTCCGGTTTAAGTTTCAAAGAAAACTAGCAAGTCTTATTACAATAAATGTCTCAAGGGGGACAAACCCCTCCTTGGTTGTACGCTTCGGTCATGCGAAGATTAGTTCGGCTGATGGTTGCTTCCATGAGAATATTTGCTTCAACTAAACCCCGATCGGTTAATGGATCTTCCCAAATGAGTAGGTGCATGGATTTCTCCCTATCATGCACTGATGGTTCCTAATTCTCAGCATCCCAAATAGATGTTCCTGCAAAATCAACAACTAAGTTAGTAAATCATTCGGTTTCGGCCACAGGCTTGGTTTGCGATTGGGTCAAGGGTCTCTGGGGCATATCATCCCCTCTGGGTTGATGAAGATTTGACATCAAATCTATTTTTGTGCTCTTTTTTTTCCTCTTCCACTTCCCGAATAGAGTGAATCTAATGAAAGTGCCTTCCATTTCTTTTGCTCTTTGTTTTTGGTTAGCATTGGCACTATTTCTTGTCAACATTCTCACAACAAAATAACCCCACGAAAAATAATGTGCCTGTAAGATCGGTATTGTCTAAGGGGGGCGGGGTGAATTAGACTTTTTTAAATTAACTTAATTTTCTAAATCAATTTCTCTCTTGAATGAAGCTTAAGGTCTAAAAGCATACAATCAAATAAAGTAAAGGGAGTGAGAGAAAATTCAACACCACAGTTTTTAACGTGGTTCGGCCAAACTGCCTACGTCCACGCTCCAAGGCTCCCCCTTGAAGATTCCTTACTTCTCCTCAACGAGAAATGCTGATCGAACTTTTCGGGATTCGATCCACAGCCTTACACAATCCTGGATTCAACTTTACGGGCATCAATCCACTGCCTTAAAGGTTTTCAGATTTGAATCACAGATTACAATAATCTACAAACTCTCAAAACAGAATCTCAAGTTTTGGTGAGGAGAGATGTAGATAATATCACAGAGTATGAATAATTTCAAGTTAGGGCTCAGCAATGAATATTCGCAAAAAGGTTGGATCTTCGTGCTCTAACCTCGGCTTAAATACTCTGTCTTAATTTTAGCTCAGAATTAAATGCTTCTTTCTTCAAATGGAAAATGTTACCGTTGGGAAGCATCCGTACTAGATCAGGTAGCCGTTGCCGTCTGTGGTTGCAAGTCGTCGTCGCCATTAAAGTTCTGGAGTTAATGCTGAAAACGACGTCACTGCAGCTTCGCGGCTATTTTGAATTCTGGTGGAAGATCATCGGTGGAAGCAGCTTTAAAAGCTATCGGCATGAGTATCTTCACAAACTCCATCGGTAGATGCAACACGATAAGTCATCGGCAGATGCAAGCTTCGAAGTCCATCGGCAGATGCAAGCTTGGCAGCGCCATCGGCAGATGCAAGCAAGTCCATCGGCAGATGCAAGCTTGGCAATGCCATCGGCAGATACAAGAAAGTCCATCGGCAGATGCAACACGATAAGTCATCGGCAGATGCAAGCTTTGAAGTCCATCAGCAGATGCAAGCTTGGCAGCGCCATCGGCAGATGCAAGCAAGTCCATCAGCAGATGCAAGCTTGGCAATGCATCGGCAGATACAAGCAAGTCCATCGGCAGATGCAAGCTTGGCAACGCCATCGGCAGATACAGCTTCAAAACGCGATCGGCAGATGCAGGCTTGGCAGCACCATCGGCAGATGTAACCTTTGAATAAATTATTTAGCCCTGTACACTTGACCCGATTCATTAGACAACTAAAATACCCTTTTCAAGGGTATTTCCACAGGATTAAAATCAATGCATAATTCAATATTCTCACATTATAAACATAATCAAATTACTTACTTATCATTCAAATACATCATCAAAAACATATTTAGACTTAAACTCTATTTAAGTCAACAATCTCCCCCTTTTTGATGATGACAAAATATTAGCATCAATTTGATTAATTGTTATTCTCCCTCATAATCCTAGCTCCCCCATAGCAAATGCATATATTCTAAAACATGTATATATCCAGATTTACAGATTCTTAAAAAAATGTACAATCACAAATCATAGTAACATATTTCACATGCATATCCAATATCAATCAAATAGATATTCTCCCCCATTGACATTATCAAAAACAATCAGAGAAACAAGAGAAATAATGGATTTAACACAATTCAGAAAACCATCAGAATAATGACAGTAGAAAATCAAGAAATGTGTACACATTAAATCAAGTATTTTATTTAAAGAAGGCTACAAAATGTTTCCAAAAAGCTTGGCTAATCCAAGCGGGCACTTCACAGTTTGAATTAAGATAAGCATCTACAAGTGCTGGAAGTGAGTGAATATCAAGAGAAAGGGGTGGTTGATAAGGCACGAGTTCCAGACATGGAGTAGTCTCTAGCTGAGAAGCAACAGAGGGAGAGGGACCTTGATACACCACCATGTCCATACATGGAAGAGACGCGACAACCTAGACCATCATTAGGAACACAGGGGAGGAAAATGCTAGTTCCAGCCTCCGACTTGAATCCAAGTTCCTTGAAGAACTACAGAGGAAGGATGGCAATAAGAGTGCTTCCAAGAACCATTAACTTGGAAGAACAATCCTTGGTGTGGCCGGGTGCTACGTACCAGTGAGGAAGGCACCGAGAAAACCCCACTTCTGAGATGCAATCTTCTATTTCCAAAAATATACTATTCAAAACTGCTAATACAAGCTATAACTTATCTTTAAGTATGCGTTCCTAATCCTCCTTGGATTTGGTGGCTAACGAAAGAGAAAAAGGCAAAAGGAGACAACATAGGCCCATCACTGTGGGGGCTGTTTCTCTCTCCCATGTTCCAACGCCTAGCGCCATTAGTATTCTGTGCTCCTTAGATGAGAAATTACAATAAAATAAGTATGAAAGAAAACCAAGCATACCAAATTACCGTCCTACTAGTGGTCCTAAAATAAAATGATAAGTGGTCCGGTTTAAGTTTCAAAGAAAACTAGCAAGTCTTATTACAATAAATGTCTCAAGGGGGACAAACCCCTCCTTGGTTGTACGCTTCGGTCATGCGAAGATTAGTTCGGCTGATGGTTGCTTCCATGAGAATATTTGCTTCAACTAAACCCCGATCGGTTAATGGATCTTCCCAAATGAGTAGGTGCATGGATTTCTCCCTATCATGCACTGATGGTTCCTAATTCTCAGCATCCCAAATAGATGTTCCTGCAAAATCAACAACTAAGTTAGTAAATCATTCGGTTTCGGCCACAGGCTTGGTTTGCGATTGGGTCAAGGGTCTCTGGGGCATATCATCCCCTCTGGGTTGATGAAGATTTGACATCAAATCTATTTTTGTGCTCTTTTTTTTTCCTCTTCCACTTCCCGAATAGAGTGAATCTAATGAAAGTGCCTTCCATTTCTTTTGCTCTTTGTTTTTGGTTAGCATTGGCACTATTTCTTGTCAACATTCTCACAACAAAATAACCCCACGAAAAATAATGTGCCTGTAAGATCGGTATTGTCTAAGGGGGGCGGGGTGAATTAGACTTTTTTAAATTAACTTAATTTTCTAAATCAATTTCTCTCTTGAATGAAGCTTAAGGTCTAAAAGCATACAATCAAATAAAGTAAAGGGAGTGAGAGAAAATTCAACACCACAGTTTTTAACGTGGTTCGGCCAAACTGCCTACGTCCATGCTCCAAGGCTCCCCCTTGAAGATTCCTTACTTCTCCTCAACGAGAAATGCTGATCGAACTTTTCAGGATTCGATCCACAGCCTTACACAATCCTGGATTCAACTTTACGGGCATCAATCCACTGCCTTACAGGGTTTTCAGATTTGAATCACAGATTACAATAATCTACAAACTCTCAAAACAGAATCTCAAGTTTTGGTGAGGAGAGATGTAGATAATATCACAGAGTATGAATAATTTCAAGTTAGGGCTCAGCAATGAATATTCGCAAAAAGGTTGGATCTTCGTGCTCTAACCTCGGCTTAAATACTCTGTCTTATTTTTAGCTCAGAATTAAATGCTTCTTTCTTCAAATGGAAAATGTTACCGTTGGGAAGCATCCGTACTAGATCAGGTAGCATTTGCCGTCTGTGGTTGCAAGTCGTCGTCGCCATTAAAGTTCTGGAGTTAATGCTGAAAACGACGTCACTGCAGCTTCGCGGCTATTTTGAATTCTGGTGGAAGATCATCGGTGGAAGCAGCTTTAAAAGCTATCGGCATGAGTATCTTCACAAACTCCATCGGTAGATGCAACACGATAAGTCATCGGCAGATGCAAGCTTCGAAGTCCATCGGCAGATGCAAGCTTGGCAGCGCCATCGGTAGATGCAAGCAAGTCCATCGGTAGATGCAAGCTTGGCAATGCCATCGGCAGATACAAGAAAGTCCATCGGCAGATGCAACACGATAAGTCATCGGCAGATGCAAGCTTTGAAGTCCATCAGCAGATGCAAGCTTGGCAGCGCCATCGGCAGATGCAAGCAAGTCCATCAGCAGATGCAAGCTTGGCAATGCCTATCGGCAGATACAAGCAAGTCCATCGGCAGATGCAAGCTTGGCAACGCCATCGGCAGATACAGCTTCAAAACGCGATCGGCAGATGCAGGCTTGGCAGCACCATCGGCAGATGTAACCTTTGAATAAATTATTTAGCCCTGTACACTTGACCCGATTCATTAGACAACTAAAATACCCTTTTCAAGGGTATTTCCACAGGATTAAAATCAATGCATAATTCAATATTCTCACATTATAAACATAATCAAATTACTTACTTATCATTCAAATACATCATCAAAAACATATTTAGACTTAAACTCTATTTAAGTCAACAATCTCCCCCTTTTTGATGATGACAAAATATTAGCATCAATTTGATTAATTGTTATTCTCCCTCATAATCCTAGCTCCCCCATAGCAAATGCATATATTCTAAAACATGTATATATCCAGATTTACAGATTTTTTAAAAAATGTACAATCACAAATCATAGTAACATATTTCACATGCATATCCAATATCAATCAAATAGATATTCTCCCCCATTGACATTATCAAAAACAATCAGAGAAACAAGAGAAATAATGGATTTAACACAATTCAGAAAACCATCAGAATAATGACAGTAGAAAATCAAGAAATGTGTACACATTAAATCAAGTATTTTATTTAAAGAAGGCTACAAAATGTGTCCAAAAAGCTTGGCTAATCCAAGCGGGCACTTCACAGTTTGAATTAAGATAAGCATCTACAAGTGCTGGAAGTGAGTGAATATCAAGAGAAAGGGGTGGTTGATAAGGCACGAGTTCCAGACACGGAGTAGTCTCTAGCTGAGAAGCAACAGAGGGAGAGGGACCTTGATACACCACCATGTCCATACATGGAAGAGACTCGACAGACAGACCAGCATTAGGAACAGCAGGGGAGGAAAATGCTAGTTCAGCCTCCTGAAGATCCAATGACATCAAGCGCACATCATTAGCAACTACAGGCCTCGAGAAGGGAAGAAACCAATCTTCAAAGCAGGCCTCTGGAACACTGTCAGAGCTAGATGGTTCAGGTTCTGGTTCGGGATTCAGATTGTCAAGTGAGGATTTAAGTGACTCAAATTCCCTGGCTACAATGCGCCTATCAGCATCCAGTTTCTGAGACAACAAGCCAAGACCGGTATCTAAATCTTTGCGTATGTCTTTTTGATTCATGGCCAGCTTGGCATCAAGAGACTGTACAATCCTACTTTCAAAGGAACTGAGAGCTGTCTCAATGCGGTCAATAGAGGCCTTCAGCTCATTATACTGAGTCTCACTCACCGAAAATCTCCTCTGATAAGTTAGAGGAGTGGCAGGAGGAACTGAGGGAAGTGGTGAGGATACTGGTACTTGAGGAGTGAGGGGGATAGGTGGAAGGGCAGGTAGTGAAGGCATCAAAAGTGCAGGTGAAGGAGGTGAAGGGATTGAGACTTGATAAGCAGTTTGACTTGGAGGAGGTAATTGGACTGAAGAGGGTGGTTGGACTGGTGATGGAGGAGACATAGTCTGTTGGACTGGAGAGGGAGGAGCTGGAGAAGGCAGAGCCGGTAAAGGAAATGCCGGAGGAGGAAATGGAGGATTCTCTGGAAGGGGTAGGGGCACAGAGGAGGGAGTAGAGATTGTGACGTGCCTCGTAGGCTCGTTACTAGATCACAAACCCGGGCACAAAATTTAACTGTTCAATATTCTAACGACTTGTCTCTTTTTGCAGGTTTCGATTCACTCATGGACTTCACTTGGGAGCCGACTAAGGAGGATGAGGAGAAGCCTTACCATGTCATTCATTGGAGCATTCGCATGGAGCTTGCTGATAGCCCCATGGGAATTTGTCTTCCCGGGCCTTAATTTGTAATTTTTAATTTTTAAAACTCATTGGCATACATTCGCCTTTATTGTAAGGATTTTATAATTGTATTTCATGCATTAGATTGTGTGGTTAGGACTAGATGTATGGTGGTGGATTTGGGTTGGAGGAAGTTCAACAAAATATTTAAAGGAAAAGGCCCTACAATAAATGGAGCCCAATTGAAGCCTTGGCCCAAAGAAGAGCCCACAAAAAAAGGTATAATTTTGCAAGTACAAAAGTTAGTGGCAACATGGATTGATGATGTGGCAAGATTCCCTCCATTGATCCATTTAGGCATGACATTCATCTCCTCCCTAGGATGTGTGCTTGTTTGCCTTGATCTTGGCCATCCATCCTTTTTGATCCAAGGGCCCTAATCCACCTAGGACTTCTATAAATGCATAGTATTAGTGATTGTGGACAACTTTTTGCTAAATCAATATACTACTATTTCCCTAAATCTCCCAAATTCCTTTGGTGATTTTTCCTTGGTTCTTTGAACCAAGAGGAGTTAGCCTCCATTGCTAGCCTAGATTGGGTTGCTAGGTTAGCTCTTAATCATTCCCTCATCTTCTCCCTTGGGAGTTGAAACGAGGACGAAAATCCCCGGCCTACGGTGGTCGTTTTCTTTACGGAAAACGTGTATCTGGGAGCTTAAACCGTAAGCTCGCTCCTCGGATCCACTAAGGGTTTTCTTTACTTTTATTGCTATCACTTTTGCACACAAATCACTCTTTACTTTTCAGCTTTTTATTATCCACACACTCACTTTCTATTTTTTTATCTTTTCTTTATTTCCATTGCTTTACATTTCCTTGTCATTTCTAACATATATTGTCATCTTATTCTCTTTATTTTCTTGTAATTTTGCTTCTCTCTACTAACCTATAATCTCAGCCATCATCTTAACATTTGCCTTCTTTATTTATTGCCTTTAGTTTAGTATTTTATTTCAATATTCAAATATTGTTCACTAGCACCCAACCGAGCACCAACCTAGCATATTCGTGGGTCGTACACGGGCCACCTTTCTAGGGGTCCCCGTGTCAAGTGGTATCAGAGCCACAAGGCTCCCCAATGTGTTTTAGATGTCTTTGGCAATAGCCAAAAGTTGACACAAAAACTGGGGTAGCGGCTATTTTATTTTCCGCATTAATTTCCTATATATTTGTGCTAATCTTGAGCTAACTTGTGCTAATCTAACTTTTATTCGTGCTACCATTATTTTTGCTATATTAATACTTGTTCTAATGTGGAAAAATATGGTAGACAATCCTACAAGAAAACGCACAAGGTAAAGCCCCAAATCTCTTCGTTTCTTCCCTTTATTTTTCTCGGTTTCTTCTCCTTTTTGTGGCCACGGTTTTCTACCTTGTTTTTGCTTTATTTTGAGTCCTTATTTTCCTTTAGATCTAAGCCGAAACTCTGTCGAAAATTTGGTAGTAAAGCAAGCATGAAATCGGCCTAAAGAAAATTGCTAAACCGGGTTATATTTGTTGCATAATCTTCACGGTTTTCACTATATTTGCCTCAGTTTATTGCTCCTTTAGTCTCGATTTTTGTTGCCATTTCTTGTTAGCATTTTAACCTTGTTTTAGCACTTAATTATTGTCCAATCACTATATTAAAATTCTGGAAATTTTGGTGCTTCAATTTGGCTTGGAACTATTACTATCGAAAATAGATTATTGTTGAAATTATCGCATCGGTTTTGTCTCTTTTGTTAAGCTCGAATTTATCTATTATTTTTGCTGAATATTGCTCATGTTTTAGTTCATAAATTTACCTAATATATGCTGTTAAGTGAATGCATTAAATTGGTTAACAAGAAATTGGCAAAAACATGAATTAAAGTAGCAAATTGGAGCTAGACATTAGATTAACAATTCTGCTATATTTGAATTAAATTCCAGCATGTTATTGTGACTTAAATGATGTTCTAAATTTTATCATTTGCTGTTTTTAGAGTTAATTAGTTGTCATTAATATTACTCTAGTTTGTCCTTAGTAAAAATTGATAACTTGATTGAGTTTCTTGACAATTTGTGGTGAAAATGAATTATTGAAAATATTCACTTCTTGGTTGAGATATTAAGTGTTATTAAATTGTCTAGTTATCATCCTAATTAGCATGATCCCTATTTTTATTGTTGTCTTAGCTAAGATTGTTCCTTAGTTCCTAAAATTGTCTAAGACATTAAGAAGATAAAAATCACACTAATTTAGGGAAATTTACTTAGACAAGAATTTCAATTTTTAATTAAATCACTCAACCATGCCTAATCGAAGTGGACTCAATCGAGAATCACCACACCAAGAACCACATCGGACTAGGGATACTCCCCCACCTGAACACACCCGTTACGAAGGAGAAACTAGCTCTCAAGGAGGCATGCAAGGACAAATTGATGCCTTAACGAATATAGTTAATTGCCTTGCCCAACAAGTCCAAACTATGCTGAACAATCCTCCTCGTAGAGAATTTCATGAACGTGTCCCCTCTCAAGAGACCTCCTCTAGGATTATTCCCGAACGCCCTAGGCGTAGAGCACCTTTTCAACCACCTATAGAGGAAGAGGAATGGGTTGAACCCCAAAGAAGGAGACCACGTCATTTTAATTCGGAGGATGATATTTGGACGGAAGATGATGAAGAGTACCGACCTAATCGTCGTAGGGACAACGACGACCTCCGTAATGTCAAGATGACAATTCCCCCTTTCAATGGGACGTGTGATGGAAACACGTATCTTGATTGGATCGATAAGGTAGAGAGAATCTTTGAGTGTCACGACTATTCCGAGCGAGTTAAAATTCAACTCGCCTCTCTTGAATTAACGGGCCACGCCGCATTATGGTGGTCCAACCTTAAAAACCAAAGGATGCGTACCCTAGGATACCCCGTCTCAATGTGGAATTCCATGAAAGAGGAAATGCACAAAAGGTTCGTTCCCCGACACTACAAGCACGAACTCTTCCACCAACTTCACAACCTTAGACAAAATTCGCTCTCTGTCGATGAGTATATCACGGAATTCGAAACTCTCAATATGCGTTGTGCTATTGATGAACCCCAAGAGCTACTCATCGCGAGATTCATTCGAGGTCTTAACCGCGATATTGGAGACGCGGTTGAAGTACAACAATTGCAAACCATGGACATGGTCATTCAACTTGCCCTCACGGTGGAAAGACAACTCAAAAGAAAGCGTAAAACAAAATTTCCAACTAAATTTCCACCTAGGCATTTGGATCAAGATAAACCTAAACCTCCATGGAAAAACGAAGAGAAAAGGCCCGTTAACCGTAATTGGCCACCCAAGACATCCTTCAATAAAAAAAAACCCCCTCCGACGGACAAAAATAAAGAGACTACATCTAAAGGACAAAGAGCCCGTGATGTCCAATGCTACAAGTGTTTAGGCAAAGGACATTACGTAAATGAATGCTCTAACCGTCGAGTGATGGTTATTAAAGAATCTACTGGAGAATGGGAAAGCGAAAATGACGAAGGTCAATACCTCGACAAAGAAGAAGACGAAAAGATAGAGGACGAAAGTCAGATGAATGTGCTAATCAAGATGGGCCCCTGTTAATTGTGATTAGAAGAGCCCTTGTTCCTAAAAATGTTGAGGAGGACTGCCAACGCGAGAACATTTTCCAAAGTAGATGTGCAGTCAAAGATAAAGTATGTTCTGTGATTAATGATAGTGGAAGTTGCGTTAATGTAGCATCCCAAGATATGGTGAGCAAGCTTGGATTGGAGACTACTAGTCACCCTAAGCCATACAAGTTAAGATGGTTGGATGATAGAGATGACATCAAAGTGACCAAACAAGTGACTATTAATTTTACTATCGGAAAATATAAGGACTCGGTTACTTGTGACGTCGTACCTATGAAAGCTAGTCATCTTCTATTAGGACGACCTTGGCTTTATGACCGTAGGGTTCAATATGATGGTTACCTCAATAACTATAGTTTAAAATTCGGAGGTAGAAATATCAAGTTACTTCCTATGACCCCTGAACAAATTGCTCATGACGATGCGGTTAGGAAGGAAGAAAAGACTAAAGAAAATCTTTTGTTGACCAAAAAGGGATTAAGGGTTGCTGTGACTAAGGGAAAAATGGTGATTCTTGTTTTATTTAGGGACCGAATTATGGAGCTTGGAGAGATTCCCTTACCAATTCAAAACCTACTTAAGACTTATCAAGATGTTTTTGCTCAAGAACTACCCCTGGACTACCCCCGATTAGAGGAATAGAACACCAAATCGACCTCCAACCCGGTGCTATGTTACCAAATCGACCGGCCTATAGGATGAGGCCTGAAGAAGCAAAAGAATTACAAGATCAAGTCCAAGAATTATTAGGGAGAGGATACATAAGAGAGTCGATGAGCCCATGCGCTGTACCTACCCTATTAATACCTAAAAAGGATGGCTCTATGCGAATGTCTGTTGATAGTAGAGCTATCAACCAAATAACCATTAAGTATAGGTATCCTATTCCTCGGTTAGAAGATATGTTGGACGAATTGAGTGGAGCCTCAATTTTCTCTAAAGTTGACTTGAAGAGCGGGTATCACCAAATACGGATGAAAGAGGGTGATGAATGGAAGACCGCCTTCAAAACAAAATACGGATTGTTTGAATGGATGGTTATGCCATTAGGTCTTACAAATGCCCCGAGCACCTTTATGCGGTTAATGCATCATGTTCTTAAGGAATTCCTTGGAAAATTTGTTGTTGTGTATTTCGATGACATCTTGGTGTATAGTCGCGACCTCCCACAACATGTCAACCATCTCGGGATGTTATTTCAAACCCTCCGTCGTACTAAATTGTTTGGGAATTTGAGTAAGTGCTCCTTTGGGCAAGAGAAAGTTTACTTTTTGGGTTTTATCATTTCTAAGGATGGCTTGGAAGCGGACGAAGAGAAGGTTAAAGCCATCAAGGAGTGGCCCACTCCTAATAGTATCACTGAAGTCCGTAGTTTCCACGGATTAGCCTCTTTTTACAGAAGATTCATTAAAGACTTCAGTTCTTTAGTCGCTCCTATTACGGACCTCACTAAGAAAGGAGTTGACTTTAATTGGACACCGACATGTCAAGGTAGCTTCGATATGATAAAAGAAAAACTTTGTCAATCACCCGTTTTGGCCCTTCCCGATTTCAACAAGGTTTTTGAGATCAAGAGTGATGCCTCCGGTATTGGCATTGGAGCTGTATTGATGCAAGATGGCAAACCTCTTGCGTATTTTAGTGAAAAATTGAAAGGAGCTGCTTTGAACTATTCAACTTATGATAAAGAGTTTTATGCCGTGATTAGAGCTCTCGAACATTGGCAACATTACTTACTTTCAAAAGAGTTTGTGATTCACTCCGACCACCAATCCCTTAAGCACATTAAGAGCCAACACAAACTCAACAAGCGTCACGCAAAATTGGTGGAATTCTTGGAAATATTTCCCTACATTCTTAAATATTTGAAAGGGTCTGATAATACCATTGCCGATGCTTTATCTCGTAGACGTATCCTCTTAACGGAATTAAGTGTTAGATTTTTCTGATTTGAATGGATTAAAACCTTGTATGCATCCGATAAAGATTTTGGATTGCCTTATCACGTTTGCCAAACTAAGGCTGAAGGGGGATATAGTCTTATCGATGAATTTCTATTAAAGAATGGGAAATTGTGTATTCCTAATTGCAGTCTTAGACATTGCCTCATTAAAGAAGCTCATGGAGGAGGATTGTCTGGGCATTTTGGGGAAAAGAAAACCCTCGAACTATTGAAAGAAAAATTTCATTGGCCTCACATGATGAAAGACGTACACCACTATATCGAGAAGTGTATTGTTTGTAAGACGGCTAAAAGCAAAGTTCTACCCCAAGGACTTTACCTTCCTTTACCAGTTCCTACACACGCTTGGGTAGAAATTAGCATGGATTTTGTTTTAGGGTTACCACGAACGGGACGTAATAAAGATTCTATACTCGTGGTTGTGGATAGATTCTCCAAAATGGCGCATTTTATCGCCTGCAATAAGACTGATGATTCTGCTGCTATAGCCGACCTATTCTTCAAGGAGATAGTTAGACTCCATGGGGTGCCTCAATCTATTGTGTCAGATTGCGATACTAAATTTTTGAGCACTTTTTGGAAAACTTTATGGAAGAAGTTGGAGACTACATTATGTTTTAGTACATCTTTCCATCCCCAAACGGACGACCAAACGGAAGTGGTCAATAGGACTTTGGGAACCCTTCTCCGAAGTGTCATAGGTAAGAATCTAACCAATTGGGACATATTACTACCCCAAGTTGAATTCGGTTATAACCGAAGCCTTCATTCCACCACCCAGCAAACGCCATTTGAGGTAGTATATGGTTTTAATCCGAACACACCCTTGACACTTATTCCTATTCCAACCCAGGACCTAATTAACCCTTCGGGAGTGAATAAAGCAGAGCAAATGAAAAAGTTGTATGAAAAGGTTCGCCAAACCATTGAGAAGAATAACGCCAATTATGCGAAGCATGCGAATAAAGGACGAAAGGAGGTAATTTTCAATGTTGGAGATTTGGTGTGGATACACCTTAGAAAAGAACGGTTTCCCTCCAAAAGACGCTCCAAGCTATTACCTAGAGCTGAAGGCCCCTTTAAAGTTTTAGAGCGCATAAATAACAATGCTTACAAATTGGAGTTACCTGGCGATTATGGGGTATCATCCACCTTCAACGTGCAAGATTTGTCCCCTTATATTAGAGAATTGGGACATGAAGAGGAGGCTGAGCTAACGGATTTGAGGCCAAATCCTCAGCCACCCAGAGGGGATGACGTGCCTCGTAGGCTCATTACTAGATCACAAACCCGGGCACAAAATTTAACTGTTCAATGTTCTAACGACTTGTCTCTTTTTGCAGGTTTTGATTCACTCATGGACTTCACTTGGGAGCCGACTAAGGAGGATGAGGAGAAGCCTTACCATGTCATTCATTGGAGCATTAGCACGGAGCTTGCTGATAGCCCCATGGGAATTTGTCTTCCCGAGCCTTAATTTGTAATTTTTAATTTTTAAAACTCATTGGCATACATTCGCCTTTATTGTAAGGATTTTATAATTGTATTTCATGCATTAGATTGTGTGGTTAGGACTAGATGTATGGTGGTGAATTTGGGTTGGAGGAAGTTCAACAAAATATTCAAAGGAAAAGGCCCTACAATAAATGGAGCCCAATGGAAGCCTTGGCCCAAAGAAGAGCCCACAAAAAAAGGTATAATTTTGCAAGTACAAAAGTTAGTGGCAACATGGATTGATGATGTGGCAAGATTCCCTCCATTGATCCATTTAGGCATGACATTTATCTCCTCCCTAGGATGTGTGCTTGTTTGCCTTGATCTTGGCCATCCATCCTTTTTGATCCAAGGGCCCTAATCCACCTAGGACTTCTATAAATGCATGGTATTAGTGATTGTAGACAACTTTTTGCTAAATCAATATACTACTATTTCCCTAAATCTCCCAAATTCCTTTGGTGATTTTTTCTTGGTTCTTTGAACCAAGAGGAGTTAGCCTCCATTGCTAGCCTAGCTTGGGTTGCTAGGTTAGCTCTTAATCATTCCCTCATCTTCTCCCTTGGGAGTTGAAACGAGGACAAAAATCCCCGGCCTACGGTGGTCGTTTTCTTTAGGGAAAATGTATATCCGGGAGCTTAAACCGTAAGCTCGCTCCTCGGATCCACCAAGGGTTTTCTTTACTTTTATTGCTATCACTTTTGCACACAAATCACTCTTTACTTTTCAGCTTTTCATTATCCACACACTCACTTTCTATTTTTTTATCTTTTCTTTATTTCCATTGCTTTACATTTCCTTGTCATTTCTAACATATATTGTCATCTTATTCTCTTTATTTTCTTGTAATTTTGCTTCTCTCTACTAACCTATAATCTCGGCCATCATCTTAACATTTGCCTTCTTTATTTCTTGCCTTTAGTTTAGTATTTTATTTCAATATTCAAATATTGTTCACTAGCACCCAACCGAGCACCAACCTAGCATATTCGTGGGTCATACACGGGCCCCCGTGTCAGATTGCCTCCGAAACATGGGCTCTAGAGATAGGGGCACGACGCCTTCTCACTAGAGGAGGAGGTTGGAAGCTAGAAGCCTGAGATTGTGAAGGGGAATTACCAAAAGCAGGTATCTCAGAGTCATCCCCTCCTTCAGCAGTGAACTCCTCTGGCAAGATAAGTTGTCTTTTCCCCTTTTTGGCAACTGCGGCCTTAGCAGTATTTCTCTTAGGAGCATTCAAAACAAGCTCCCCTGATCTTGTTCTATTTATTCGCATTTTGCTCAGAGTGGTCTTGGAATAATAACTTGTGGGTTGATGACGAAATGGGTCTTCATCCTCTGGAAATACAACCTCAAGCTGCATAAATATCCTCATGAGAAGTAGATTGTAGAGAAATGAGGTAGCCCTGGATGTCACAGCCTGAATCATTCTTCAAACCACAACATATCCAAGATTGAAGGGGGCCTGTTGGAACAGTGCAAACAGAACAAAAAGCTTCATGGCACTCACCGCATTATGGTGACCACCCTTAGGGACAATATTGTACCCAATCATCTGATGAAATAACCTGGCTCTTGCAGTCAGGTGTTTGCCTTTAAGAGGGTCAGGGGTATGGTTTGGGTCTAGAACTATAAGCTGTAGAAAACTGAGACCTTCAGAGCTATCAAAGAAAGGAGGCTCAGAGCCAGTCATATACTGGTAAGGGCGGCTATCTAAATGGGAGCACCCCAAAAGGGCATTTATGAACTGGGGGATAATCTCTATATGTTTGCTATACACATAGCTGCTTATAATAGAGAAATCCGAAGTAAAACTCATATTTGCATAGAACATCCTGATTGCCTCAGGGTAATAGTATGATTCTACTTCAAATAAATCTAGTAACCCGAGATCCTTCAAGGGTTCTATGATATTCATTCCTGCTAAATCATCAAAGTAAATCCCTCGACTGGGAATTAAGGTTTTGTACCTATAGTCGTCATGGTACCTTAACTCAGCAGCCTTAGAGAGAAAGAAGAGAGATGGCCACTCTTTGGCACGAGGAATCTCTCGGGGAGGACGTGCTGACACTTTGGCCTTCTTCTTAGCCGGTTCCTTAGCAGCGCGAGAAGATGAACCCGGAAACTCCATTGAAGGAATAGGACTTGCGAGAGATAGATAACTGATAGGGCAGGGGTTTTCAGAAAGAGCGCGAAATGTGAAGCGTCTTTGAGAAGAAACAGAGTTTAAAAAGAGTAGGGCATCGCCCGATGAAATGAAGTTACACGTGTACGACCATTAGTTCGATGGGTCACACGTGGCGGTAGATTAAGAATTCATCATCCGATACCTACCGATAGAAATGCATCTTCCGATGCCTGTGAAAAACACTGCATCTACCGATGCATATGCATCTTCCGATGCCCATTGAACAACATTGCTTCTACCGATGCCCTCACAACTAAAAACAGCTCTATTACACAAGATTCACCAGCAGAGAAATAATCTTAGTTTTTATCTACCTGAATGAGGCCTAACCTTATTCTAATATTATTGAAAGATTTTTCATCCAAAGGCTTGGTAAAGATGTCTGCTAGTTGGTCTGCTGAATTAACAAATTCTAAAGATATATCTCCTCTTTGAACATGATCACGAATGAAGTGATACCTAACATCTATATGCTTGGTTCTAGAGTGCTGGATACGATTTTTGGAAATGTTGATAGCACTGGTGTTATCACACCGAATAGGAATCCTATCATAAAACAGATTATAGTCTTCTAGAGTTTGCTTCATCTAAAGCATTTGTGCACAGTAACAGCCTGCAGCAATATATTCACTCTCAGCAGTTGACAATGCAACAGAGTTTTGTTTCTTAGAATACCAGGAGACTAAAGATTCACCTAAGAACTGACAGGTGCCACTAGTGCTTTTTCTATCAACAAGACTACCTGCATAATCAGAATCTGAATATCCAATCAGATTAAAAGAAATGCCCTTTGGATACCATAGTCCTAAATCATAAGTCCCACTCAAATACTTGAAAATCCTTTTTACAGCAGTTAAATGAGACTCCTTAGGGGCAGCTTGGAATCTAGCACAAAGACATACACTAAATAGAATATCTGGCCTACTTGCAGTCAGATATAACAAGGATCCAATCATACCACGATACTTCTTAATATCCACACTTAATCCACTTTCATCTTTGTCCAATTTTGTGGTAGTACTCATAGGGGTTCTTGAAGATTTGACAGATTCTAAACCAAATTTCTTAAGAAGTTCCTTAATGTACTTTTCTTGACAGAAGAAAATTCCATCAGGAGATTGGTTAATCTGAAATCCTAAGAAGAATTTTAACTCCCCCATCATACTCATCTTAAATTCACTTTGCATGAGGGAGGAAAACTCATTACACATATTGACATTAGTAGATCCAAAAATAATGTCATCAACATAAATTTGTACTAACAGAATATCCTTATCCTTTTGCATGGTAAATAGAGTTGAGTCAGTGTTACCCTTTTTGAAATTCCTTTCCTCAATGAAGTTCCTCAACCTATCATACCAAGCTCTAGGAGCCTGCTTAAGTCCATAAAGTGGTGCCTTCTTAAGTCTATACACATAATCAGGTTTTGCAAAATCTTCAAATCCTAAGGGCTGCTCTACATAATTTTCTTCCTGAATATACCCATTTAAGAAAGCACTCTTCACATCCATTTGGAAGAGTGTGAAGTTTTTGTAGCAAGCATAGGCTAAGAGCATCCTAATTGATTCTAATCTAGCAACAGGTGCAAAGGTTTCCTCAAAATCTATTCCTTCTTCTTGATTGTAACCTTTAGCAACTAGTCTAGCCTTATTTCTCACAACAATCTCATTTTCATCCAATTTATTCTTATAAACCCATTATGTTCCAATAATGGGATGATCCTTAGGCCGTGGAACAAGTTCCCATACCTTGCTCCTTTCAAATTGATTTAACTCTTCTTGCATGGCCAAAATCCAATTTTCATCACACTCGGCTTCTTCAAATTTCTTAGGCTTTACTTGTGAAATGAATGCCACATTGGCACAGAGATTCCTAAGAGAAGCTCTAGTCTTAACTCCTAAAGAAGGATCACCTAAAACTTCATCTATTGGATGATTTTTGACATATTTCCAATCTTTAGGAAGAGCAGGATTTTCATCCTTGACAGGAACAATATCTAGAGATGTAGAAGAAGGTTCTATTGATTTTTCTACTTGAGGAGAATCACTAGGCTTTTCTAAGGAAATAGAATCCAGTTGTTTATCCAAAATATCATCCTCATCCACATTGATTGTGGGTTGAGGAGACTCATCAAAGTTAACATGAACTGATTCCTCTACAACTAGAGTTCTCCTATTGAATACTCTATATGCTTTACTGGAAAGGCAATAACCCAGAAAAATTCCAAGATCTGATTTGGAATCGAATTTTCCTAAGTTATCCTTAGTGTTTAGAATGAAGCATTTGCTTCCAAAAGCTCTAAAATACTTGACAGACGGGATTTTACCATTCCAAAGCTCATAGGGAGTTTTCTCAATAATAGGTCTTATGGAGACCCGATTAAGCACATAGCAAGCTGTTGACACAGCTTCTGCCCAGAAATATTTTGGAAGGGAATTCTCATTAAGCATAGTCTGAGCTAGCTCTTGGAGAGACCTATTTTTCCTCTCAACAACACCATTTTGCTGAGGGGTCCTAGGAGAAGAGAAATTGTGCTCAATTCCATACTTGAGACACAAGAGTTCAAATTTCTCATTTTCAAATTCTCCACCATGATCACTACGAATAGCAAATATGGTGAGCTCATTTTCATTTTGAACTCTTTTCCTAAAACTAGAAAAGGTGTCAAAAGTCTCATCCTTAGACTTCAGAAAGTGAACCTAAGTAAATCTAGAAAAATCATCAACAATGACAAATGCATAGAATTTTCCTCCTAAGCTGGCTATATTTGAAGGACCGAAGAGGTCCATGTGAAGGAGTTGGAGAGGCTTAGAAGTAGAAATTGCATTCTTCGATGCAAAGGAACTTTTGATCTGCTTGCCCATTTGGCAGGCTTCACAGACCTTATCCTTTTCAACGGATATCTTAGGGATTCCTCTAACTAAGTTCTCCTTAGTAATCTTAGCTAAGGTATCCATCCCTACGTGTCCTAATCTCCTATGCCAGATCAGACAGTCATTAGAAGAATTCACAGCAAGGCATTTTTCATCAGAAAATTCTATATTATCTAAATTAATAATATACACATTTTCTTTTCTAAATCCTTTGAACAGTATAGAACTGGATGAGCTATCTTTGATTATGCATGAATCTGATTTAAATATCACTTCATAACCTCTGTCACATAATTGACTTATGCTGAGCAGATTGTGTTTTAACCCATCAACTAATAAAACATTTTCTATAATAGGATTGATAGGGTTACCTATGTTGCCAATGCCAACAATTTTGCCCTTTTGGTTTCCACCAAAAGTAACACTTCCTTTCTTCTTGCTGACAGCAGCAAACATGGATGCATCTCCAGTCATGTACCTTGAACAACCACTGTCCAGGTACTATTGATTCCTTAAGGGAGACGCATCATCCTGCAAAACAGAAATCAGGTTGTCTTCTTAGGTACCCAAATCTTTTGGGTTCTAGTGTTAGGTCTGGTTCCCTTAGGAACCCATTGAAGTTTTCCATTTGATTTCTTATTAGATTTCAAAGGACATTCAAAAGATTTATGTCCTACTTCATTACAAGTATGGCAAGTAGACGGTTTGACAAAGAAATTCTTAAAAGCTTTTCTTTTATTGAACTTGTCAAAGCATTGTATTTAGTTTTTAGCATGCTATATTGTTTCACTAAATCATTGAAGGCATCTATTAACTCTCTCTCATCATTATCACTCTCACTAGAAGAAAGATTTACCTCATCCTCATGTGCCATGAAGCACAGGTTGGCAACCTCTTCATATTCTGAGGAGGTATCACTTTCACTATCGTCCCATGTGGCCTTCATTGCCTTTTTCTTGAATTTCTTGGGACCCTTAGCTTGTGGACAGTCAGCCTTCATGTGGCCTGGCTTTCCACATCCAAAGCAGGTAATCTCCTTGTCTTTGGATTGCCTTTCATTCTTGGGAAAACTTCTCCCTTGCAACTTCTTCCTTCGAAGGAACTTGCTAAATCTCCTAGCGATGAGAGCAATATCCTCATCATCTTCTTCTTCTTCTGATTCCTCTTGCTTACTCGATGAGGCTTTAAGAGAAATATCCTTTTTCTTGCTGATCTCCTTTTCTTTGAGATCTTCCTTATCATTGGCCCTCATGGTTATCTCATGAGTCATCAGAGAGCCAATGAGCTCTTCCAGCTTGAGCACCTTTAGATCCCGAGCTTCTTGTATTGCTGTCACCTTTGGTTGCCAGGCTCTGGGTAGACATCTCAAAATTTTTCTTACATGTTTTTCACCTGAGTAAATCTTACCGAGAGCTTTTAAACCATTAGTAATGTTAGTGAAACGAGTAAACATAGATGAAATAGACTCATCCTTTAACATGGTAAAAAGTTCATACTCGTGAACTAACATATTTAACTTGCTCTCTTTCACCTGATTTGTGCCCTCGTGTGTGACCTCTAATAAGTGCCAAATCTCTTGGGCACTCTCACACCCTTGTACTCTATTAAATTCGTCTCTATTCAGAGCACAGTACAGGGTGTTTATAGCCTTGGCATTTAAGCTCAAGTTCTTTTTATCTGTATCATTTAGTTCATGTGAAGCTTTGGGGATCTTCACACCATTCTCTGTTTTGACAGCAATGTAAGGACCATTTTCTATGTTATTTCATAGTTCATAGTCCACAGCTTGAACAAATATTCTCATTCTGGACTTCCAGTAGACATAATCACTCCCATCGAAGAAAGGAGGTCTATTCGTTGCTTGACCTTCTATTTGTGTGGTGTTAGTGTTGAATGCCATTGTGAAAATATATAACACAGAGTGTTTAATCACAGCTTAGACAATGATAACCAAGCTCTGATACCAATTGTAAGATCAGTATTGTCTAAGAGGGGGGGTGAATTAAACTTTTTTAAATTAACTTAATTTTCTAAATCAATTTCTCTCTTGAATGAAGCTTAAGGTCTAAAAGCATACAATCAAATAAAGTAAAGAGAGTGAGAGAAAATTCAACACCACAGTTTTTAACGTGGTTCGGCCAAACTGCCTACGTCCACGCTCCAAGGCTCCCCCTTGAAGATTCCTTACTTCTCCTCAACGAGAAATGCTGATCGAACTTTTCGGGCTTCGATCCATAGCCTTACACAATCCTGGATTCAACTTTACGTGCGTCAATCCACTGCCTTACAGGGTACAATAATCTACAAACTCTCAAAACAGAATCTCAAGTTTTGGTGAGGAGAGATGTAGATAATATCACAGAGTATGAATAATTTAAAGTTAGGGCTCAACAATGAATATTCGCAAAAAGGTTGGATCTTCGTGCTCTAACCTCGGCTTAAATACTCTGTCTTATTTTTAGCTCAGAATTGAATGCTTCTTTCTTCAAATGGAAAATGTTACCGTTGGGAAGCATCCGTACTAGATCAGGTAGCCGTTGCCATCTGTGGTTGCAAGTCGTCGTCGCCATTAAAGTTCTGGAGTTAATGCTGAAAACGATGTCACTGTAGCTTCGCGGCTATTTTGAATTCTGGCAGAAGATCATCGGTGGAAGCAGCTTTAAAAGCTATCGGCATGAGTATCTTCACAAACTCCATCGGTAGATGCAACACGATAAGTCATCGGCAGATGCAAGCTTTGAAGTCCATCGGCAGATGCAAGCTTGGCAGCGCCATCGGCAGATGCAAGCAAGTCCATCGGCAGATGCAAGCTTGGCAATGCCATCGGCATATACAAGCAAGTCCATCGGCAGATGCAACACGATAAGTCATCGGCAAATGCAAGCTTTGAAGTCCATCGGCAGATGCAAGCTTGGCAGTGCCATCGGCAGATGCAAGTAAGTCCATCGGCAGATGCAAGCTTGGCAATGCCATCGGCAGATACAAGCAAGTCCATCGGCAGATGCAAGCTTGGCAACGCCATCAGCAGATACAGCTTCAAAACGCGATCGGCAGATGCCGGCTTGGCAGCGCCATCGGCAGATGTAACCTTTGAATAAATTATTTAGCCCTGTACACTTAACCCGATTCATTAGACAACTAAAATACCCTTTTCAAGGGTATTTCCACATGATTAAAATCAATGCATATTTCAATATTCTCACATTATAAACATAATCAAATTACTTACTTATCATTCAAATACATCATCAAAAACATATTTAGACTAAACTCTATTTAAGTCAACAATGCCAAGAAAAGATTCCAAATCCAACAAAAACTAAATGCTTGCTTCTCAATAATTTTCTCAAAACAAGTCGCCTGAATTGAACAATAATAAACCAAGGATATTAGCTAATGTGCTTCAACCTGTGGACAAAAAGCAACAACAACCGCGACAACTGCATAGTTCGATAAACCCAGTTCAAGCCAGAGAAGACCCCAAACAAACCTGTATTCATTTCATAAAATAAATCATCTCCTCATGCTTTGTATTTACAGTAGAAGATAGCCAAAAATAATGTGAGCGGCTGTAAAAATTTCAGGGCTAAATATTGCATTAACAGAAAATTATGCCAGAGGTCTTTATCCAAAAATTTGAGGGATGAACCACGAGTCTCCAGAAAATTCGAGCCCAAAAACACAGAACAGAACGAATTCGATGGCTGCAAAATTCGCTGGCCGGTTTAGCGAGAAACAACACCAAAACCCGACTTAACCCTCATAAAGAGAGACGTTTTCCAACGAGCTGAGAGAATGTTCTACCCACTTGCTGTAACGTTGCTCAAACCCCTAAAGAGAAGAGAAAATGAAGCGGGTAGCTGGAGAAACTGTTGCTTGTCTCTCCCAAGCTGCAACCATGGTGATTTCGCCCTTGGTAATGGTTCACCGAAGAGAGAAAGAAAAAAGACCAACACCGAGGTGTTGCGCTTATGAAAATTATCAATTATCCCAAAACTGAACAAATAAACCCAACGTTGCAGCAAGATAGATTCCAAATCCAGCAACAACCAAGTAAAATAAGCAGTGCTCGGGTGTACAAAACTTTGAAGAAAACCAGTTAATACCCTGTTGGTCTGAAAATGGGATTGCCAAACAAAACTTGCTGTTCAACATTGCTTCAAATTAAGCCCTCAAAACTGAACAAGATTAATATATAGATGCTCAATGACAGATTCCAAAATAACTCCAAGAAAATTATCACTCAAATAAGAGTAAATCTGGTGCAAAGAGCAAGGCTAAACAAATGGCAACAGAATAAAACACAACAGAATTTATGCTTTGGTCGCAAACAAATCAACCCTGCCAAAATACCCACTCTAGCGTGAAGCTGAATTTCTCCTTGGATGAACTAAAATCCAACTTGCAGCCCACAACTTTGGACTATCAACCTCTCAAATGATACCACCAAAAGTAGAGAAATATGTCAAGGATTGAGCAAGGTAAACAAATGGCAACACGAAATAATCATAATAGCTGCTCGATTTTGAAATAAGAAATTATGCTTGGGCCTCACACTCTTCAAACCAATGGCAGCAAAAATTCTTGATCCAAACCCCCAAAGACTATCACTAAATCACAGCAAATAGACATGGAAATTAAGTAGGCTAGCAATAATCCCAAATCTAACTTTCACAAATGATATACCCAGTAGAGGAAAACAAATGGAATCACAATTCAATAAATACAACTCACGGTTTGACAACAGAATTTTCTGGCTAGCCGAAATTAAACCAACTTGTAAACACCCAAACTCTAGTTCACAATTTCCAAGATTACGCCACAAACAGAACAAATATTCAAGTAGAACAACCAAAAATACAAACTCTTGGGTGAAGCAGAATTTTCTGCTTTGGTCGATTACAAGTCCAACTAGTGGATTCAAACTTTTCTTCTGCAACTCCACAATAAAAATAATTCAAAAAGGGCAGTCAACTACACAGAATGAGCTGCTCAGCAAAGGGAAACAGATGGGAACAAACTCCAACAATCCAACTTTCTGAATTGAAAACAGTAATTCTATTTTTGACTGTAAACTATTCCACCCAATGGCAACCAAATCTCTTGATCCAAACCCCAGCACTCACTCAAAATAGAATATAATAATTCCTTAATGTTGTGCAGAAAATTTAGGCAATGATCAATTGAAATGCCACACACAAATCACACTTCCTCAGGTAAGCAGAAAACAGTTTTGGCCGAATCAATTCCAATCAAACAAGCCGATAATCCCAAAAGGCAGCACAATAAACTCAACAAAACTTATCCAAGAAAACAGAGTAACCAACCTTCTCAAAATACTAATTTCTAAGCTGGAAGATAGAATTTCTGCTTGGTTCGCGAACTACTCAACCCTCTGGCAGCAAAGACTCTCAATCCAAATCCCAAAAGTCTATCACCAATTTGCAACAATTAACCACAACACAAAAAATAGTTCAACAATAATTTTCAATTCAAATCCTAACTCAACACCAGAAATTGATTAACATTTGCCCGAGGAACTAAGAGGAAATACGGTGAAAAGTTATACCAACGAAGAGTAGAAAATCACATAGAGCAACCTGGACGCTAAAATTTCAGCAAAGCAAATACCCAACAAAGCAGTCTTCTGGTGTTCAAACTCAAACTCAAGAACAACCAAAACTAAACAACAAAAATACAATAAATTTACTGGTACTGGTGCGCAAAAATGAATCTGTAGCAACCGGTAATTGTTGGCCCCGATTACTACAACATTTCATGAATTACATTTTATGGGATTATGTGAATGTGACTAGTTGCTTGAATAGGTTAAAGTGTGACTAGGCAAGGGCACAACTGTAATTGAGGACTATTTAGAGGATAACGTATTTAAGGGAAAGGATTCGGTGTGCAAAGCTTTGTAGCCGCCACCTTATTCTTCTTCTTCTTTCCCTTTTGATGCTCATCTCAACATGTTTCTCTCGGCGATTCTCCTGCCCGATTTCCTCAACCTAGGGGAGTTTTTGTTTCGATTTCTTGCTATTTTAGTGGTTAGATAATAAAGGGATTATAGATGTGTGTTTTGAGAGTGCTGTGAGTGAGAGTTGGATTCGGTTTTGTGGTGAATCGAGGAACGCACGATGAACAGATTTCCCAACTAGCTTCCTTAGATTTCTGGATGGTTTAGAATAAAACTTAGTGAAGATTGAATTAGTGCTGAGTTTATGATTTTTGGTGAGCAAACTCTTGAAGTAGCTTACAAACAAGAATCTCTTAGGAAGCCAGGTAAGTAGAGTATGTGTGTGCCTTCTGGCCTAAATCACAAGACAGTAGGGTTGATGTATGTTTGTATGATTTGTAGTTTGGTATGTATCATATTTTTGAAAGAATATGAAAATGAATTTACATATATAATGGCATGGTAAGACATGAGCAGATTGAACCAGATTAATTATTAAGGAAATTAATCCACCTCTTAATCGAGACAGAGGATATTTATACTTTGAGAAAAAATGATCTACTTCCCATCGAACAGGGGGACAAGAACAACTATTAAGGGAACTAATCCGCCCCTTAATCGAGTCAGAGGATGCATACTTTGGGAAAATTGATCCGCTTCCCATCGAACAGGGAGATCATCAGGGAACAAACATAAATACAACATAAACTATGAGAGTAGAAACAACATGAATAGCTTTTATGTTTAAGCATTTCATTTAATTATTGCTCTACTTATTTAGCAGTTGGCTAATAGATGAGTTTTGTGATGTAGGTGCTGAGGTGACCACAGGTGAATTCTCTGATTATACTGAAGAATAGGTGCAGTTGGTAGAGCGCATCCATGCCACGACTTGGTGCAGTGGGTGTGTGTGGATTTTATTAGAAACTTGATTAGTTGAATTGTGACTGAGTTTTAATTGACAGTGATGACTTTTAATGTTTTGATTTTGGATTGAAAACTCTCTAGGAATAGTATTTGTGTTCTGTCGAGAGAAGTCTTTTGTATTGTGATCGCCAGACAGTGTGTTTTGTCTAAGTCTGGGATCAGAGTCTGTGGACGAATACATCGTCCAAAGTAGTCGTCCAAAGTCGTTAAGTAATCCAAAGATAAAACAGTCGTTCATTCTGTGGACAAGTTGTTTGAAGCGATATTGTCCAAAGTTGTGGTCCAAAACTGGAGTCGTTTTTTCTTAAACCGTGGGGTGATATCCAACTTGTCCAAACTTTTGGTAATCAACTCCAACAAAAATATTTACCAACAAAAACTCAGCATAAATTAGCACAACCAACGACATAAAATTCATACAATAAAAAAAATATTCATCTGTGCTGAAATTCAAAGAAACAGAACAGCGGAATAAATTGGGTATTTCAGAATTCGGCAAATAGAGTACCCAACTGAGTTGAGCTTGGTTCTGGTGGAATAAAATAGCAAAGCGTTGAAACTCAAACCTCTCTCGGTGAGCAGAATAGTCTAATCTGATGCTCAACTGCTTGCGGAAAAAATTTGGTTGTTCGGATTTTAGCAAATAGATTACCCAGCTTAACAGAACTCCAGAGCTGTAGCCTACGCTCTGATACCAAATGTTAGGACAAGGGCACTATCGGGTGAAGCGTGGAGAGATGTTACCAAGCGTTGGAGAGATGGGTAAGTCGGCAATCTCTTCAGAGGTTGCCGATGAACTAAAGGGAGCGCGAGGGAACGTCGGAGGGGTCCAATTCCGGCCTAGAAAGGTGATCCCAGCTCCTTTCGGGAAAAAAGCTACCTCCAAGAAGGAGGAGCGCTCCAGTAAGCGACTAAAGACCTACGCATGTTACTTCTGCTGATGAGATAAAAGGGGCGAAGGAAGGCCCGTGGCTAGTTTCCAAAGATGGTGCAACGAAGCAGCTCGGCGTCTCTAGAAATGAAGCTCCACGTTACCGGGGAACATCGCAGCTTTAGGGATGGTTTTCCATCCTCCGACTGGCGTCCAAGTTCCTTGAAGAATTACAGAGCAAGGATGGTAATAAGAGTGCTTCCAAAAACCATTAATTTGGAAGAACAATCCTTGGTGCAGCCGGGTGCTACGCACTAGCAAGGAGGGCATCGAGAAAACCCCACTTCTTAAGATGCAATCTTCTATTTCCAAAAATATACTATTCAAAACTGCTAATACAAGCTACAACTTATCTTTAAGTATGTGTTCCTAATCCTCCTTGGGTTTGGTGGCTAACAAAAGAGAAAAAGGCAAAAGGAGACAACATAGGCCCATCACTGTGGGGGGCTGTTTCTCTCTCCCACGTTCCAACGCCTAGCGCCATTAGTATTCTGTGCTCCTTAGATGAGAAGTTACAATAAAATAGGTATGCATGAAAACCAAGCATACCAAATTACCGTCCTACTAGTGGTCCTAAAATAAAAACGATAAGTGGTCCGGTTTAAGTTTCAAAGAAAACTAGCAAGTCTTATTACAATAAATGTCTCAAGGGGGACAAACCCCTCCTTTGTTGTACGCTTCGACCATGCGAAGATTAGTTCGGCTGTTGGTTGTTTCCACAAGAATATTTGTTTCAACTAAACAACGCTCGGTTAATGGATCTTCCCAAATGAGTAGGTGCATGGATTTCTCCCTATCATGCACTGATGGTTCCTAATTCTCGACGTCCCAAATAGATGTTCCAGCAAAATCAACAACTAAGTTAGTTAATCATTCGGTTCCGCCCACAGGCTTGGTTTGCGATTGGGTCAAGGGTCTCTGGGGCATATCAAGTTACCAAGCAAGTGAAGGTAGAGTTCTCCTTAGGGAAGTATAAGGACATGGTCCTCTGTGATAATGTACCTATGAGCGCAAGCCACTTACTCCTAGGCCGACCTTGGAAGTTTGATCGTAGAGTTAACCACGATGGTACTCTAACTATTATTCTCTTAAATTTGAAGGAAAGACTTTTAAGTTCGCTCCCATGACCCCTGAGCAAATTTCTAAAGATGACGCTGCAAGAAAAGAAGCCAAGAACAAGACTAACCTATTCATGACTAAGAAGGAAATGGAAGCATTTGTATGTAGAGGAGATCCCTTGATTTTGATACTATTTCGAGATAGAGTTATGGAACTAGGAGTTATTCCTGAAACTGTTAAGACTTTACTCAATCAGTTCCAAGATATATTTCTGGAAGAGTTACCTCAAGGTTTACCACCCTTGCGAGGTATTGAACACAAAATAGACCTTCAACCTGGGGCCGCGCTACCTAATCGACCAACATATCGAATGAACCCTGAAGAAACTAAGAAGTTGTAGGACCAAGTACAAGAACAATTGGACAAGGGTATATAAGGGAGTCCATGAGCCCCTATGCAGTACCCACCCTACTAGTACCCAAGAAAGACGGCACCATGATGATGTGTGTCGACAGTCGGGCCGTGAACCAAATCACAGTCAAAAATAGATTTTCCATTCCTAGGCTTGAGGATATGTTAGATGAACTCAGTAGGGTCTGCATTTTCTCTAAAATAGATCTTAAAAGTGGTTACCATCAAATTAGGATGAAGGAAGGTGACGAATGGAAAACAGCCTTTAAGACAAAATGTGGATTATTTGAATGGATGGTAATGCCCTTTGGATTATCAAACGCCCTGGGTACATTCATGAGACTTATGCACCACGTGTTTAAGGATTTCTTAGGAAAGTTTATAGTTGTCTATTTTGACGACATACTGGTGTATAGTCTAGACCTCCCACAGCACCTCAACCATCTCAGTACACTTTTCCAAGTCCTATGAAAAGCTCAGTTATATGAAAATTTAAGCAAATGTTCATTCGCGCAAGACAAAGTTTATTTCCTAGGGTTTGTCATTTCTAAGGACGGAATGGAAGTCGACGTTCACAAGATTAAGACCATTAAGGATTGGCCTACGCCTAATTCTATATCTGAGGTACGTAGCTTCCATGGACTAGCCTCTTTCTATAGGAGGTTTATCAAAAACTTTAGCTTAATAGCCTCACCACTTACAGATTGCACGAAGAAAAATCAAGAGTTTACTTGGATCTCAACCTACCAAAAGAGCTTTGAGTTAAATAAGGACAAGTTATGCCACTCACCAATACTCGCACACCCGGATTTTAGTAAAGTAATTGAAATTAAGAGTGACGCTTCTTGAGTAGGCATAGGAGCCATACTCATGCAAGAGGGGAAACCCATTGCAATTTTTAGTGAAAAGTTGAAAGGAGCTGCGCTCAATTACTCCACATACGATAAAGAATTTTATACTGTTATAAGAGCATTAGAGCACTGGCAACATTACTTATTGTCCAGAGACTTTGTTATCAATACTGACCATCAAGCCTTGAGACACATCAAGAGTCAGTATAAATTGAACAAGAGACACGCTAAATGGGGGGAGTTTTTAGAAAGGTTTCCATATACCCTTAAGTATGTAAAAGGGGAAAATAATGTTGTGGCCGATGCACTCTCTAGAAAATGCATTCTACTTATGGAGTTAGGAACTAGGTTCTTTGGTTTTGAGTGGATTAAGGAGAACTATGAAACTGACCCTGACTTTGGACCTATCTACATCAAATGCATGGACAAGGCCGAAGGAGAATATCGCCTCATGGATGGCTATTTAGTCAAAGCAGGAAAGTTGTGCATTCTCCAAGGAAATTTAAGATGAAGCCTTGTAAAAGAAGCTTATTGTGGAGGCCTAACAAGTCACTTTGGAGAGAAAAAGACCTTGGACACGGTTAAGGAACACTTTTATTAACCCCACGTGATGAAGGAAGTGCACCGCATGGTGGAGACGTGCGTGATTTGCAAGAAGGCTAAGAGTAAGGTTCTTCCTCAAAGCTTATACATGCCATTACCCGTTCCATCACACCCTTGGATGGAGGTTAGTATGGAATTTGTTTTAAGATTACCATGAACTGCACGGAGTAATGTGTAATAACCAGTTGTACGGACTCGTATATTATATTATTTATTATATTATTGGATGATATTTTTGTAAATATGTCAAATCAGGTCCGTTTTACTAAAAGAAAGCGTCATTATGATCCTAACGAATAATAAGAATTTTAAGGAAATTATAGGAATTTTCGGAATAATAACGCTATATTCCGAGTAATTACCTCTATCGTAATTTAATGGACGTTTTGGAAAAAATAGCAAACGAGGTCCAAATTGCGAACGGACAATTTTATTAAGTCCCAAATAATAAGTTGGACTTATTGGCAAAATATGGAAATTTGGAAAAGTCGAATCGCTGGACGATTAACGAAACGAAGGACGAAACAAAAAGAAATAAGAGCTAAGGGCATTTTGGTCTTTTGACAAATCATTTTTTTTTATTAAAAGGCAAAGCCTTTCTTTCTCTTCTCCAGAACGCCATTTCCTCTCTGTTTCTTTCTTTCTCTCTCGCGAACTCTCTCGGCCGCCGACGGAATCCAACGATCCGACCTCCGTTTTCCTCCCGTTCGTTCCGTTTTCTTCGTGCTTTCGCCTCCAATCGACGTTCTAGGTATGAACCTACAATCTTAGAGCTTTTATTTCGAGTTTTCAGAGTTTAATCAATTAGGGTTTCGTTTAGGGTTTCGATAGAAATGTCGATTTAGGGTCCGAAATTAATAGTTCGATTATGATTAACGATGTAAATGACGTATTGAACGTTATAGGATGAAATTTGAACGATTCGTGAAAAATGTTAGAAATCGTAAAAATTCGGGATTTTTGGATAAACTCGTTTTGACGATAAACGTTGTGAATTGTTTAGGTAAAACAGTGCTCGTGGACGGAGCTTGAGCTGCTTTGGACACGAGGTAAGTTCTCGTGATCTTCTTTGGCCGATTGGCCTACACCGTACGTCGAATGTCGTCTCGAGGAGTTTTGGAGATGCCTGTAGTTAGTTTTGCTCGGTTTGGGTAGCTAGGTCTTAGGAGTTTATAGTTTATGCTTTTACAGTCTTGATGGTCCATGTTATTGCTTGATTACTTTATGATAGAGAACTGTCCACGCATCACTTGTTTTAAAGAAAAGCATGAAAATGAATTTCCGTACAGAGATTTAAAGATAACGTAAAGCATAGCATTGGCCTTCGCCCTTGGCATATAGGCATAGGATCTCGTGACACCTATAGTGCATGCATAGTAAGATAAAAAAATAAAGCATGGTTTAAGGAACTCATAGCACAGCATGCATTGCATTTACGTAGAGCTTACTGGGATTTTATCTCATAGTGTGTTGTATGTTGTAAGTGAAATAGACTTCGAGGTACCAGGTGAGGACGATGTCCCTCCACCTGAGGCATGATTCAGTTGACGGAGGATGGCTGCGGAGGTGTGCTGGCCAGTCAAGGCTCACCTGACCCGTGGTGATAGTATGTATAGATTTTGGGATGTTTTGACTGGATAATTGTATAGACGTTATAGGATGTTTGGTTCTGGTAGTTGATAGGTTTACATTTGAATGTTTTGGGTAACAGTTTAGAGAAAATATTATGGTGTAAAACAGTATGAAATGTTTGGAAATGTTGTAGGTTTGATACTGATAGCTCGATTTTAGAGCTATCACGCCATTTGTTTTTAGGAAGTTTTGTCACGTATTGCAGTACGTCTGAATCGTATGTTTAGTGTTTTTAGAATGTGAAGGAGAAAGAAGAATTTGCTCTCTGGAATCGGATTCCAGAGAGCAAAAGTTTGAAGTGTTTGCTCTCTGGAAATCCCAGAGAGCAAGTGGGTTCTGTTCGCTGCTGTGCAGCGACTGGGCGCTGCAACATGCAGCGCATGCGGCGACTGGGCAGCTGCAATAGCCTTCGGGCATACAGGCCTTCGGGCATACAGGCCTTCGGGCATACAGGCCTTCGGGCATACAGGCCTTCGGGCATACAGGCCTTCGGGCATACAGGCCTTCGGGCATACAGGCCTTCGGGCATACAGGCCTTCGGGCATACAGGCCTTCGGGCATACAGGCCTTCGGGCATACAGGCCTTCGGGCATACAGGCCTTCGGGCATACAGGCCTTCGGGCATACAGGCCTTCGGGCATACAGGCCTTCGGGCATACAGGCCTTCGGGCATACAGGCCTTCGGGCATACAGGCCTTCGGGCATACAGGCCTTCGGGCATACAGGCCTTCGGGCATACAGGCCTTCGGGCATACAGGCCTTCGGGCATACAGGCCTTCGGGCATACAGGCCTTCGGGCATACAGGCCTTCGGGCATACAGGCCTTCGGGCATACAGGCCTTCGGGCATACAGGCCTTCGGGCATACAGGCCTTCGGGCATACAGGCCTTCGGGCATACAGGCCTTCAGGGTAACCCCCTCTTCTAGCTGGAAAGAGTAGTCCGCCGCTGGTGAGCTCTCTCCGGTTAGAAGGTATAGGATCCGGTGACACCTATAGTGCATTGCATAGTAAGATAAAAAAATAAAGCATGGTTTACTGAACTCAAGCACAGCATGCATTGCATTTACGTAGAGCTTACTGGGATTTTATCTCATAGTGTGTTGTATGGGTAAGTGACCTAGACTTCGATGGTACCAGGTGAGGACGATGTCCCTCCACCTGAGGCATGATCAGTTGACGGAGGATGGCTGCGGAGGTGTGCTGGCGCAGTCAAGGCTCACCTGACCCGTGGGGATAGTATGTATAGATTTTGGATGTTTTGACTGGATAATGTATAGACGTTTATCGGACGTTATAGGATGTTTGGTTCTGGTAGTTGATAGGTTTACATTTGAATGTTTTGGGTAAACAGTTTATAGAAAATATTATGGTTTAAAACAGTATTTAAACGTTATAGAAATGTTTTGGAAATGTTGTAGGTTTGATACGGATAAGCTCGATTTTTAGAGCTATCCACGCCATTTGTTTTTAGGAAGTTTTGTCACGTATTGCAGTACGTCTGAATCGTATGTTTAGTGTTTTTAGAATGTGAAGGAGAAAGAAGAATTTGCTCTCTGGAATCGGATTCCAGAGAGCAAAAAGTTTGAAGTGTTTGCTCTCTGGAAATCCCAGAGAGCAAGTGGGTTCTGGTCGCTGCTGTGCAGCGACTGGGCGCTGCAACATGCAGCGCATGCGGCGACTGGGCGCTGCAATTAGCAGCGACCATTCGCTGCTACTTTTCGAGGGCAGAATTCCAATTCTGCCCTCCCCTCATTTTAAATATTGTTTTAATTGATTTTTATAAATGTTTTAAAAGTTTTATTTAATTATTAATAGTTTGTAAATGGTTTAAAGATTTGATTTAACTTAGATTTCAATTCCAATTTCGATTCTGGTTTCGATTTCGGTTTAAAGTTCCGCCTAGAGTTTAATTAAAGATATTAGGATAAAAAAATAAATAAAATAGTACGGGAAATACGGGTACAGTATTAGGGGCGTTACATTTAGGGTATCAGAGCCCACGGGTTTTAAAATCGGTTCTGTAGACTGCTCGACTGCACAGCCACTACGCGGACATTCTTCATCAACTGTAAGTATGTTTATAGCTTTATTTGGTTTCCAGTTTCTTAGAATATTTGTTTTAACTTTTATATAGGAGTATATAATTATGGTGCGTCCACGAAATGACCGAGACGACAGAGAGGACACGATTGACACTCTCAAGGATTTTATCACCCAGCAGTCTCAGCATATGGAGAGACAGGCTCAGCAGATGGAGAGACAGTCTCAACAGTTGGGTACTTTGATAGACCGATTAGGGCGTTAGAGCTCGGGAGGCAGCTATTCCGGGTAACCGAGGGATGGAGAGGTTTCAGAAGCTTCAGCCCCCTATCTTTACCGGACAGTCTACGGATCCCTCTTCAGCCGAGGAGTGGGTTCGCACTATGGAGGACATGCTGGCGTATGCTAGCATAGAGGATGGAGAGAAGGTTGCACTGGTGACCTATCATTTGGCGCTGGACGCCCGGTTTTGGTGGGATTCCATCAAGACGACCACGGACGTTACGATTATGGGATGGGAGAGATTCTGAGAGTTGTTCTATGACAAGTATTTCAGCCATACCGTACGGGAGGCGAAGATGGTTGAGTTTATGCAGTTGCGGCAGATTGGTTCGATTGCCGAGTACGTGAGGAGGTTTGAGGCATTGTCCCGATTCGCGCCACGTCAGGTCAGCGTAAACGAGGACAAGGTACGCCGATTCTTACAGGGACTTAGCCAGGAGTTTCTGATGCGCCTTACTATATCTGGGGTACGGAATGTATCCTACGACGATGTTGTGGCCAGAGCTTTTGATATTGAGGCAGTAGATCAGAGTTCTGTCAAGCCGAGGGAGCCAGTTAAGGGCTTCTTCCGAGAGATACGTCCTCAGTCTCTGAACCGAGGTTGGCAGCCTAGAGGACAGCCACAGCCACAGCAGCAGAGAGGCGTCAAAAGGCCTCTTGAGGGAGGTAATGATCGGGGAAAGGGGAAGCAGGTACAGGTTGCTTCTCAGGTGCCTGTTTGTCCTAAATGTCAGAGGGAGCACAGTGGCCAGTGCAGGGTGGGCATGAATGTATGCTACCGATGTGGTGATCCAGGCCATTTTGTTAGAGACTGCCCAAAGCAGGGTCGAGACCAGACAGGCGGTGATCAAAGGAGAGTTTTGCCCAGGATCTTCGCTTTTATCGAGCCTGGTGATGTTGATAACGAGGATCAGCCTGCCGTGATAGCAGGTACTATATTGGTTACTGGTGTTCTTGTGTTTTCTTTATTAGACACGGGGGCTACACATTCTTTTGTTTCCACCGCTTGTGTGTCGAGATTGAGACTTGCGCCTGAGTTAGCAGAATGCGAGTATAGTGTGATGCTACCTTCAGGAGAGCGTATGCAGTCTGGTCGTGTAGTCCAGGGCAACATTATCTCGATTGGGGACCGTACTCTCTATGCTCGCCTTATTGTTATGGGCATCGATCATTATGATCTTATTTTAGGGATGGATTGGCAATCGCAGCACTTCGCCACCATCGACTGTCGATCCGGGATTGTCACCTTCCGACCTCCGGGTAAAGCTGAGTTTTCTTATCAGGCGATGAGCAGATTGAGTAGCTCGCCTATTTCTTATTCCATGATGGTCAACGAGCAGTTTAAAGGTGCGTGCTCTATTCATTTGGCCTCTGTTTTTTATTGTCAGTTGCTCAGCGGATTGAAGCCGAGCGACATTCCTATTGTCAGAGAGTTCTCTGGGATATTTCTTGATGATCTTCCCGGGTTACCCCCAGACCGGGAGATCGAGTTCACTATTGATGTCTATCCAAACTCCGCGCTGAGGTTTAAGAACCCGTATCGGTTGGCACCAGCTGAGTTGAGAGAGCTGAGGACTCAGCTTGATGAGTTGTTAGAGAAGGGTTTTATTCGACCCAGCGTTTCACCCTGGGGTGCGCCCGTTCTGTTTGTCAAGAAGAAAGACGGGACCCTCAGGATGTGCATTGATTACAGGGAGCTCAATAAGCTCACGGTGAAGAACAAGTATCCACTGCCCCGTATTGACGACTTGTTTGATCAGCTACAGGGTGCCCGAGTATTCTCGAGGATTGATCTACGCTCGGGTTACAATCAGCTGAAGGTCCGGATGGATGATATACTGAAGACGGCATTCCGGACGAGGTATGGGCATTATGAGTTCCTTGTCATGTCTTTTGGACTTACTAATGCCCCTGCAGCGTTTATGGATTTGATGAACCGTGTCTTCAAGGAGTATCTGGACAAGTTCGTGGTGGTTTTCATCGACGACATTCTGGTATATTCTAAGACAAAGGAAGAACACGAGGAGCACTTGAGGATAGTTCTGAGGACCCTATGCCAGCACCAGTTGTATCTGAAGTTTTCTAAATGCGAATTTTGGTTGGATCAGGTTAGTTTTCTTGGCCATGTCATATCACAGGACGGAGTTTCTGTTGATCCGAGCAAAGTTCAGGCGGTCAAAGATTGGCCACAGCCGAAGAACGTACGTGAGGTGCGTGGATTTATCCGATTAGCTGGCTATTATCAGAAGTTTATTGAGGGATTCTCAAAAATTGCACTTCCTCTTACATGATTGACTCGGAAGAACGAGAAGTTTGTATGGTCGTCTGCTTGTGATGATAGTTTTATGGAGTTAAAGCAGAGATTGACCACCGCTCCAGTACTGGCGTTACCTGTTGAAGGTGTCAGATACAGTATTTATTGTGATGCATCAGGAGTGGGACTCGGTTGTGTATTGATGCAGGAGGGGAGAGTTATTGCATATGCTTCTCGGCAGTTGAAGCCGTACGAGAAGAATTACCCTACGCACGACCTTGAGTTAGCAGCTGTGGTCTTCGCACTGAAGATATGGAGACATTATTTATATGGGCAGCAGTGCGAGATATTTTCTGACCACAAGAGCCTGAGTACTTGTTTACGCAGAAGGAGCTGAACATGCGACAGAGACGATGGCTTGAATTCGTCAAAGATTATGATTTTGACATCAAGTACCATCCAGGGAAGGCGAACAAGGTTGCTGATGCCTTGAGTAGAGTGCCTTCTGCGAGACAGCCTTCATTGGCAGCGATGTCAGTTACGCTGCGGTCTGAGATTGAGAGATCCGATGTGGAGGTAGTGGCAGAGTTGTCCAGTATGCTTGCCAACATTTCTCTCAGGCCGACTATTCTGGATCGTATACGTGAGGCTCAGCAGAGTGATTCGGAATGTTGGAGCTTCGATCCAGCATGACATTGGGAGACTCGTCAGATTTCCATTTATCAGAGGATGGTATTCTAAAGTTCAGGCATAGGTGGTACGTGCCTAGCGACGAGGATATGAAGAAGGAGATATTGGCCGAGGCACATTCTTCGGCATATTCTGTGCACCCGGGAAGTACCAAGATGTACCGGGATTTGAAACAACACTTCTGGTGGCCGAACATGAAGAGGGAGGTTGCCCAGTACGTTGAGACCTGCCTAGTATGTCAGCAGGTAAAGGCAGAGCACCAGAGACCGGTCGGAACGTTATTGCCACTGCCGATTCCGGAGTGGAAATGGGAGCAGATCTCCATGGATTTCATTGTGGGGCTCCCGAGGACGACGAAGGGCCATGATGGCGTATGGGTGATCGTGGACCGATTGACAAAGTTGGCCCACTTCTTATCTGTGAGGATGGCATCGTCTATGGATCAGCTCGCCGAGCTTTATGTGCAGGAGATTGTTAGACTGCATGGCGTGCCAGTTTCTATTGTCTCAGACAGAGATCCGAGGTTCACATCAAAGTTCTGGAAGAGTTTACACAGAGCTATAGGGACTCAGCTTAATTTGAGCACCGCATTTCATCCTCAGACTGATGGACAGACAGAGAGGACGAATCAGATTCTGGAGGATATGCTCAGAGCATGTGTGCTGGAGTTTCAGGGATCGTGGAGCAGGTATTTGCCACTGATCGAGTTCTCTTATAACAACAGCTTCCAGGCTACTATTGGCATGGCTCCGTATGAGGCGCTGTATGGTCGAAAGTGTAGATCTCCACTGTATTGGGACGAGGTTGGCGAGGCCAGCATCGTGGGTCCAGAGATTCTACAGCAGACGGCAGAGCAGATTGCCATTATCCGACAGCGCATTGAGGTAGCACAGAGCCGACAGAAGAGCTATGCTGACACTAGACGGAGAGATCTAGAGTTCGAAGAAGGTGATGAGGTGTATCTCAAAGTTTCTCCGTTCAAGGGCATTGCGAGATTTGGAAGGAGGGGTAAGGTAAACCCTCGTTATGTGGGGCCCTTTCCTATTCTGAAGAGGATCGGGAAGCTGGCGTACAGGTTGCAGCTTCCGGCTTCTATGGAGGCTATCCACGACGTATTTCATGTATCTATGCTTCGGAAGTGCTTGCGCGATCCGTCGCATATCGTGGAGACTACAGAGATCGAGGTGCAGCCTACCTTGAGCTATGAGGTGAGGCCGGTACGTATTTTGGAGACTTCCATCAAGATTTTGCGCAACAAAGAAATTCCGCTAGTTAAACTTCTATGGCGGAATCACGAGGTGGAAGAAGCGACGTGGGAACGACAGCAGGATATGATGACTAGATATCCTGAGTTATTTGTATTATTTAATTTTGTGGACAAAATTCTGAATAAGGAGGGTGGAATGTAATAACCAGTTGTACGGACTGGTATATTATATTATTTATTATATTATTGGATGACATTTTTGTAAATATGTCAAATTAGGTCCGTTTTATGAAAAGAAAGCGTCATTATGATCCTAACAAATAATAAGAATTTTAAGGAAATTATAGGAATTTTCGGAATAATAACGCTATATTCCGAGTAATTACCTCTATCGTAATTTAATGGACGTTTTGGAAAAAATAGTAAACGAGGTCCAAATTGCGAACGGACAGTTTTATTAAGTCTCAAATAATAAGTTGGACTTATTGGCAAAATATGCAAATTTGGAAAAGTCGAATCGCTGGACGATTAACGAAACGAAAGACGAAACAAAAAGAAATAAGAGCTAAGGGCATTTTGGTCTTTTGACAAATCATTTTTTTTTATTAAAAGGCAAAGCCTTTCCTTCTCTTCTCCAGAACGCCATTTCCTCTTTGTTTCTTTCTTTCTCTCTCGCGAACTCTCTCGGCCGCCGACGGAATCCAACGATCCGACCTCCGTTTTCCTCCCGTTCGTTCCGTTTTCTTCGTGCTTTCGCCTCCAATCGACGTTCTAGGTATGAACCTACAATCTTAGAGCTTTTATTTCGAGTTTTCGGAGTTTAATCAATTAGGGTTTCGATAGAAATGTCGATTTAGGGTCCAAAATTAATAGTTCGATTATGATTAACGATGTAAATGACGTATTGAACGTTATAGGACGAAGTTTGAACGATTCGTGAAAAATGTTAGAAATCGTAAAAATTTGGGATTTTTGGATAAACTCGTTTTGACGATAAACGTTGTGAATTTCTTAGGTAAAACAGTGCTCGTGGACGGAGCTTGAGCTGCTTTGGACACGAGGTAAGTTCTCGTGATCTTCTTTGACCGATTGGCCTACACCGTACGTTGAATGTCGTCTCGAGGAGTTTTGGAGATGCCTGTAGTTAGTTTTGCTCGGTTTGGGTAGCTAGGTCTGAGGAGTTTATAGTTTATGCTTTTACAGTCTTGATGGTCCATGTTATTGCTTGATTACTTTATGATAGAGAACTGTCCACGCATCACTTGTTTTAAAGAAAAGCATGAAAATGAATTTCCGTACAGAGATTTAAAGATAACGTAAAGCATACCATTGGCCTTCGGGCATACAGGCCTTCGGGTATACAGGCCTTCGGGCATATTGGTCTTCGGGCATACAGGCCTTCGGGTATACAGGCCTTCGGGCATACAGTTTACAGGTCACGCGAGGTGGGGCTCAGGCACGGCTGTACGTGTTGTAAGCGTGTACCCCTCTCTTCTAGCTGGAAAGAGTAGTCCGCCAGCTGGATGAGCTCTCTCCGGTTAGAAGGTATAGGATCTCGGTGACACCTATAGTGCATTGCATAGTAAGATAAAAAAAATAAAGCATGGTTTAATGAACTCATAGCACAGCATGCATCGCATTTACGTAGAGCTTACTGGGATTTTATCTCATAGTGTGTTGTATGGTGTAGGTGACATAGACTTCGAGGTACCAGGTGAGGACGATGTCCCTCCACCTGAGGCATGATTCAGTTGACGGAGGATGGCTGCGGAGATGTGCTGGCGCAGTCGAGGCTCACCTGACCCGTGGGGATAGTATGTATAGATTTTGGGATGTTTTGACTGGATAATTGTATAGACGTTATAGGATGTTTTGTTCTGGTAGTTGATAAGTTTACATTTGAATGTTTTGGCTAAACTGTTTATAGAAAATATTATGGTTTAAAACAGTATTTAAACGTTATAGAAATGTTTTGGAAATGTTGTAGGTTTGATACGGATAAGCTCGATTTTTAGAGCTATCCACGCCATTTGTTTTTAGGAAGTTTTGTCACGTATTGCAGTACGTCTGAATCGTATGTTTAGTGTTTTTAGAATGTGAAGGAGAAAGAAGAATTTGCTCTCTGGAATCGGATTCCAGAGAGCCGAAAGTTTGAAGTGTTTGCTCTTTGGAAATCCCAGAGAGCAAGTGGGTTCTGATCGCTGCTGTGCAGCGACTGGTGCAGCGCCCGATCGCTGCATGGTGCAGCGATCGAGCGCTGCACAATGCAGCGCATGCGGCGATTGGGCGCTGCAATTAGCAGCGACCAGTCGCTGCTACTTTTTGAGGGCAGAATTCCAATTCTGCCCTCCCCTCATTTTAAATATTGTTTTAATTGATTTTTATAAATGTTTTAAAAGTTTTATTTAATTATTAATAGTTTGTAAATGGTTTAAAGATTTGATTTAACTTAGATTTCAATTCCAATTTTGATTCTGGTTTCGATTTCGGTTTAAAGTTTCGCCAAGAGTTTAATTAAAGATATTAGGATAAAAAAATAAAATAAAATAGTACGGGAAATACGGGTACAGTATTAGGGGCGTTACATAATGACTCTATAATGGTAGTCGTAAATCGATTCTCCAAGATGGCACAATTTATCCATTGTGCCAAGACCGATGATTCTACCTTAATAGCTGACGTATACTTAAAAGAAGTCATTCGCCTGCATGGTATTCCACATTCAATAGTGTCGAATAGGGACACTAAATTTTTGAGCGCTTTTTGGACCACTTTGCGGAAAAGGTTGGGGACTAGATTGTGCTTCAGCACTTTCTTTCATCCCCAAACCGATGGTCAAACGGAAATTTTCAATAGGACCTTAGGTACCCTCTTATGCAGTGTTGTAGCCAAGAAACTTCTAATTGGGATATAGTACTTCAAGGTTTGGAGTTTGCCTACAACCTTACCTTTTATTCCACCACTCAGCAATCGCCTTTTGAGGTTGCCTATGGGTTTAATCCATATACACCGCTAGACCTTGTTCCCCTACCCTTTAAAGACTTAGCTAATCCATCAGGAGCGGATAAGGCTGAACGAGTTAAAAAATTACACGAGATTGAACCCATAGCCAAGCCAACAAAGGACGCCGCGAAGTTATCTTTAATGAAAGAGACTTAGTTTGGTTACACTTGAGAAAAGAAAGGTTTCCTACCAAGAGGAGATCCAAATTAATGCCTAGAGCTGAAGGACCTTTCAAGGTGTTGGAAAGGATCAACAATAACGCTTATAAGATTGAGCTGCCTGGAGACTATGGAATTTCAACAATCTTCAATGTCCAAGATCTCTCTCCATACAAAGGTGACAATGATGACATTGATAAAACCCTGTTGAAGGATTTAGGTCAAAGCCTCAATCACCTAGTGTAACAACCCTTACACTATTCCCTTAATTCCCCGTATAAAATTCTTGATTTAAAATTTTAAGTAAGTTTTATGCTTAAAAATCAAAGTCTCGTGTAGTTGGAATTGGTTGAAAAGAAAAGAAAGCATTTAATTAAAAACAATGAAAACATGTAAAACTCAAAGACAACGAAACACAGGGGCAAAAAGGGCATATTGCCCATAAACTTCATGGCCGATCGATCGGCTGTTGTCAAATTGTGGGGGCAAACCACTTGGGCGATCGATCGCCATAGTCCATCGCCCCCCCTTCTCTTCTCTATTCATAGCAGATTGATCGCCCCTTTTTGGGCGATTGATCGGCTACCTCTCTGGAATTTTTCCAGAGAGGCGCCCCCTTCTGGCGATTGATCGCATCTCCTTGCGATCAATCGGCAGGCTCTCTGGATTTCATCCAGAGAGTTGCTCCTTTTTCCTTTGCCCTTTTCACCGTTACCCTGCACACCAACTTACACACTTCACAGTTCTCCTTTCTACCCCATACCTTCATCACTTCTTTGAGTACATTTCATAACAACACAAACACTCTACTTCTCATGTACAATCCACACTCTACCAATCACCCAAAAACTGACTCAAAACATATTTAAAACGTAACCAATTTCATAAAACAAACCGCGTGGATCCGTTTAAAAGTTTAACATTTTCCCCTGTTTGAAATTATAAAAAACACTACATAATATCTATCCAGATCCAAGCATCCTAAAAAATTCAACTATACAATTTCCTATATCCTATCTATCAATTCCCCAAAACATTTACCTACGTCCCCACGGGTCAAAATAAGCACCGACTGCCAGCGCACTGCCACGGGCCATCCTTCTTCAACGTGCTCATTCTTCAGGCGGAGGGACGTCTTCCTCACCTGTCTCAAAATCACCTACACCATAGAAATAAAAATGTGAGCTAGAGGCTTAGTAAATCTACGTGAATGCACGTGAATGCTATGCATGTACAGTTCATAAATTATGGATCCTACCTTTTCGCTAATCATTTCATTTATGTCACCGGGGCTTCACTCTCGCTAGATAGGAGCAGCACATCAGTCGATTGGATAGCCCCTCGTATCTAATCGGGGGGAAAACATGCTTCACTTGATAGCCATTTCTGAACCACCGCCACCGATGTGACCGTTATTACATTCGTTTACCTTTTCGTTATATTCTTTCATTTTGTAAAAACATGCATAGAAATTTCTTTTTATGCCCTTTTTGAAAACAATGACGTGTGAAAAAATATTATGCCGTGAACGAAATAGAAACATACAAACAATAAACTTAACAATTAACAACCTAACCAAACCTAAAACTAACTACCTGTTCTAATTTTCCGAACGCAATATATCTCTAATTCCTCAATTTAACGTACATTATTATGGTGTATTCCAAGACGGCCAAACAAATCACGAAGACTTACCTCGCATCCGTTGAAATTCAAGCTCCGTCCACGAGCGTTGTTCACCTAAGGCAATACACAACATTTGTTATTTAAACCAATTCTGAACCATCGAGTTTAGAAAATTACAACCTCCTAGCTAAAGAAAATCTCCTAAACTCTAAAACACCTCATTGAGGCATTTTATCGAGCAACTCGTGCTCGTGAATTTCCGAACCTCCATTATTGGAGTTTTTTTTTTAAAACCTCCGACCACTCAAAACCTCAATAATCCTCATTAATTAAACTAACTCTTATCAACAACCATAAATACGCCCACTAGAGTCGTAAATATGGTAAACCTATCGATTTCAAATTCTATTTCACGTTTTCGACGAAAACCCTAACGAACTCTGACCGTTTTAAACCCTAGAAATTGATATCTAAAGCTCCAAAACTATAGATTCATACCTAGAGTCGAGGAAGGAGAAGGAAACGTGAAGAGTTGAGTTGCCGGAGAAGGAGAATCATCGCCAGAAGAGGAACGCACGAGGGAGGAGAGAAAATCGCCGTTGAGGGTGAAGAGAAAATGGAAATCGCGTGAATGAGAGGGAAGAAATAAGGGATTTTGTGTTTTATTGAAAATTTGGCTTGCAAAATTACTTAATTGCCCCTCATTTTGATTTCTATTTGTTTCATTAGTTATTTTGTTATTTAACTAACGATCCGATTTCTCCAAATTTTCATATTTCACCATAAATTCCAATTTATTACCATTAAAACCTTCCGTTCGCAAAACGGACTTAATTTGACGTATTTACAAAAAGGCCATTTATATTAGAATAAATCAAATCCCGTAAAACCGGGTGTTACATTCCATCCACCTTATTTAAATTTTGTCCTCAAAATTTGACTATACAAACAGTTCAAGATACTTCAACATCATATCCTGATGCCTCTCCCAAGTAGCCTCCTCAACATCATGATTCCTCCACAAAACCTTTACCAGAGGAATTTCCTTATTGCGCAACACCTTTATAGAGGTCTCTAGAATCCGCACTGGCCTTTCCATATAGGTTAGTGTTGGTTGCACCTCGATCTCCCTTGTCTCTATGATATACGACGGATCACGAACGCATTTTCTGAGCATGGACATGTGAAATACATTGTGAATACCCTCCATAGATGCCGGGAGCTGTAACCTATACGCCATAGTCTCGATCCTCTTCAAAATAGGAAAGGGCCCCACAAAACGAGGGTTCAATTTTCCTCTCCTTCTGAACCGCATAACGCCCTTAAACGGAGAAATCTTTAAGTATACTTCAATTAGTATAACTCTAATTCCCTCCATCTAGTGTCAGCATAACTCTTTTGGCGGCTCTGTTCTATCTCTATATGTTGTCTAATAACAGCGATCTTCTCCGCTGTTTGCTGCAAAATATCGGGGCCGATTATACTAGCTTCGCTAACCTTGTCCTAGTATAGCGGAGATATGCATTTTTGACCATACAATGCCTCGTACGGAGCCATGCCAATCGTAGCATGGAAGCTGTTGTTGTACGAGAACTCAATCAATGGTAAATATCGGCTCCACGAGCCCTGAAACTCCAGCACGCAAGCTCTAAGCATATCCTCAAGAATCTGATTTGTTCTTTCTGTTTGTCCATCAGTCTGAGGATGAAATGCCGTGCTAAAATTCAGCTGAGTTCCCATAGCCATATGTAGACTCTTCCAGAACTTCGAAGTAAATCTGGCGTCTCTATCAGAAACAATAGAGATGGGCACTCCGTGTAGTCTAACGATCTCCTGTACATACAGCTCAGCTAGCTGATCCATAGAATATGTCATCTTCACTGGCAGGAAGTGGGCCGTCTTTGTCAAACGGTCCACTATCACCCAAATACCATCGTGCTCCTTTGTCGTTCTCGGGAGTCCAACTATGAAATCCGTGGAGATCTGCTCCCATTTCCACTCTGGAATAGGTAGTGGCTGTAAGGTTCCGATTGGCCTTTGATATTCTGCCTTAACTTGTTGGCAAATCAAGCAGGTTTCTACGTACTTGGCAATCTCTCTTTTCATGTTCGGCCACCAGAAGTGTTGCCTCAAATCTCTATACATTTTCGAGCTTCCTGGATGCACTGAGTATGCCGAGGAGTGTGCCTCGGTTAAGATCTCCCATTTTAGCTCATCGTTGCTAGGCACGTACCACCTGTGCCTAAATTTCAATACTCCTTCATCGATTAGGTTGAAATCAGACGAACCTTCAGATGTCATGCTCATTCTATGCCTTTCACACTCCAAATCGTTCTGTTGAGCTTCTCGTATTATGTCTAAAATCTTCGGTCTAAGAGAAATGTTGGTGGGCATACTGGAGAATTCTGCGACAATCTCTACATCAAACTTCTCAATCTCGGACCTCAGCATTACCGACATCGATGCAAGCAAAGGCTGACTCGCAATAGGCATTCTGCTCAAGGCAATATCGACTTTGTTTGCCTTCCCTGGGTGGTATTTAATTTCAAAATCATAATCTTTAACGAACTCCAACCACCTCCTCTGCCGCATGTTCAACTCTTTTTGTGTAAACAGATACTTTAAGCTCCTGTGATCTGAGAACACCTCGCACTGCTGTCCATATAGATAGTGTCTCAAGATTTTTAACGCAAAGACAACTGCTGCAAGCTCAAGATCGTGTGTAGGATAATTTTGCTCATACGGCTTCAACTGCCGAGAAGCATAAGCAATGACCCTGCCTTCCTGCATCAATACACATCCCAGTTTGATTCTCGAGGCGTCACAGTAAATACTGAACTTATCACCCTCAACTGGCAGTGTCAGAACTAGGGCCGTAGTCAATCTCTGTTTCAGCTCCACAAAGCTCCTTTCACAAGCGAGCGACTATACAAACTTCTTATTCTTTCTCGTCAAGCGGGATAAGCAATGACCCTGCCTTCCTACAATATCCGGCCAATCCGAGAAATCCACGTACCTCTCGCACGTTTTTAGGTTGTGGCCAATCTCTAACAACTTCAATCTTTGTTGGATCCACTGAAATTCCCTCTTAAGATATGATATGGCGAAGAAAACTAATTCGATCAAGCCAAAACTCGCACTTAGAGAACTTCGGATATAATTGATGTTGGCATAGAATCTTCAGAACAATTCACAAATGCTCCTCGTGCTCTTCCTTTGTCTTCGAATAGATCAAGATGTCATCAATGAAGACGACGACAAACTTGTCTAAATACTCCTTAAAAACACAGTTCATCAAATCCATAAAAGCTGCAGGAGCATTTGTAAGTCCAAAAGACATCACAAGAAATTCGTAATGTCCATACCTCGTTTGGAAGACCGTTTTCTGAACATCTTCCCTCCGGACCTTCAACTGATAATAACCCGAGCGTTGGTCTATCCTTGAAAATACTCGGGCACCCTGCAGTTGATCAAACAGGTCGTCAATCCGGGGCAGTGGATACTTATTCTTCACCGTTAGCTTATTCAACTCTATGTAATCAACGCACATTCTGAGAGTTCCGTCCTTTTTCTTCACGAACAGCACTGGCGCACCACAGGGAGAAAAGCTGGGTCAAATAAACCCCTTGTCTAACAACTCCTCTAACTGAGACTTCAGCTCTTTTAATTCAGCAGGTGCCAGTCTGTAAGGATTCTTTGATACCGGCGTAGAGCCTGGATATACATCAATCACAAACTCGATCTCTCTGTCCGGCGGTAATCTGGGAAGATTGTCAAGAAAGATCTCAGAGAAATCTCTAACTACTAGAAGGTCCTCTAGTTTTACCTAGCTGAGTAACTGAGTATCAATCACGGTAGCCAGATAAACAGAGCATTCGCCCTTAAACTTCTCTTGAACCTTAATAGAATAAGAAATAGGTGACCCACTCGACCTATTCAGCGCCTAATATGAGAATTCGTCCTTATCTGGAGGCTGAAAAGTTACCAACCCAGATCGACAGTCAATGGGGGCGAAGTGACGTGAAAGCCAATCCATCCCCAGAATTAGATCGTACCGCTCTATGTTCATAACTATCAGGCAAGCATAGAGGGTATTAATCCCCACCGAGACAATGTTGCCTTGGAAGACACGATCCGACTGCATAAGAGCTCCCGAAGGTAGTATCACTCTATACTCATACTCAGCCAACTTAGATAGTAGCCCCAATCTAATCATGCAAGCAGTCGAAATGAAGGAGTGCGTAGCTCCCGTATCTATAAAAGAAAATACTGGTACACCCATGACTAGAATAGTATCTGCTATGACAGATGGCTGACCCTCGTCGTCGATATCACCAGGCTCAATAAATGTGAAGATCCTCGGCATGACTCTTCGTTGATCTCTACCCTATTGATTTCTGCCTGGCTGATTTCGGTCTAATAACGGGCAGTTCATGATATAATGGCCGACCTCTCCGCATCTATAATAACTGTTGGTACCCAACTGACACTCGCCAAAATGTTCATTCTGGCACTTAGGACAAACAGGCTTCTGAGAAGTCCCTTGAACCTGCTTCCCTTTGCCCTGATCATTTCCTCCTTCATGAGGCCTTTTAACGCCTCTTTGCTGTTGTTGCTGTGGCTGTTGCCCTCTAGGTTGCCAACCCTGATTCCATACCTGAGGCTGTATTTCTTGAAAGAAGCCCTTAGCAGGCTCCCTTGGCTTAACGCAAGTCAACTCTGTAGCCTCGAACTCCAGGGCTCTCGCTGCGATATCCTCATAGGGCACATCTAGAATGCCAGATACTATAAGGTTCTTTCGAATCTCTCGATTTAGTCCATCCATAAATTGTTACACCTTGTCCTCATTATCACTGACTAGGCGTGGTGCGAATCGGGATAAAGCTTCAAACTTCCTGATGTACTCCGCAACTGTACTGGTTTGCTTTAGCTGCGTGAACTCAGCTCTCTTTGCCGCCCTCACTGTACGGCTGAAATATTTATCAAAGAACACGGTCTTAAACCGTTCCCACCTCATCAATGTCACGTCCGTCGTCGCCTTAATAGAATCCCACCAAGATCGGGCATCCAATGCCAGATGGAATGTGACGCACGCGACCTTCTCAGCATTGTCCACTTTGGCATACGCCAACATGTCCTCCACGTTCGGACCCACACCTCAGCAATAGAGGGGTCCGTAGATTGTCCGTTGAATATTGGAGGCCTTAGCTTTTGAAATCTCTCCATACTGTGGTTGTCCGGAATTACTATATCTTGGGCTCTCTGATTCTCTCGGTTCACTAGGCTTTTAATCTATTGTGCTTGCCTGTCCATATGCTGAGCCTGACGGTCCAGCAAATCAGTCAGCCTATCTAAGGCATCATCTCTGACGTCTCTACCTCGAACCATTTTCTATAACTCCTATAAAAGTTAAAACAAATAATCCTAAGAAATCGAATTCAAATAAAGCACTTAAATGTACTTACAGTGTATGAAGGATGTCCGCGTAGTGGCTGAGCAGTCTACAAAACCGTTTTTAAAACCCGAGGGCTCTGATACTATAACTGTAACGACCCTTACACTATTCCCTTAATTCCCAGTATAAAATTCTCGATTTAAAATTTTAAGTAAGTTTTATGCTTAAAACTTAAAAATCAAAGTCTCGTGTAGTTGGAATTGGTTGAAAAGAAAAGAAAACATTTAATTAAAAACAATGAAAACATGTAAAACTCAAAGACAGCGAAACAAAGAGGCAAAAAGGGTATATTGCCCATAAACTTCATGGCCGATCGATCGACTGTTGTCAAATTGTGGGGCCGAACCACTTGGGCGATCGATCGCTATAGTCGATCGCCCCCCTTCTCTTCTCTCTTCATAGCCGATCGATCGCCCCTTTTTGGGCGATTGATCGGCTACCTCTTTGGAATTTTTCCAGAGAGGCGCCCCCTTCTGCCGATTGATCGCATCTCCTTGCGATCAATCGGCATGCTCTCTGGATTTCATCCAGAGAGTTGCTCCTTTTTCCTTTGTCCTTTTCACCGTTACCCTGCACACCAACTTACACACTTCACAGTTCTCCTTTCTACCCCATACCTTCATCACTTCTTTGAGTACATTTCATAACAACACAAACACTCTACTCCCCACGTACAATCCACACTCGACCAATCATCCAAAAACTGACTCAAAACATATTTAAAACGTAACCAATTTCATAAAACAAACCGCGTGGATCCGTTTGAAAGTTTAACATTTTCCCCTATTTGAAATTATCAAAAACACTACATAATATCTATCCAGATCCAAGCATCTTAAAATGTTCAACTATACAATTTCCTATATCCTATCTATCAATTTACCAAAAGATTTACCTACGTCCCCACGGGTCAAAATAAGCACCGAGTGCCAGCGCACTCCCATGGGCCATCCTCCTTCAACGTGCTCATTCTTCAGGCAGAGGGACGTCTTCCTCACCTGTCACAAAATCACCTACACCATAAAAATAAAAATGTGAGCTAGAGGCTCAATAAATCTACGTGAATGCACGTGAATGCTATGCATGTACAGTTCATAAATCATGGATCCTACCTTTTCGCTAATCATTTCATTTATGTCACCGGGGCTTCACTCTCGCTAGATAGGAGTGGCACATCCGTCGATTGGATAGCCCCTCGTATCTAACTGGGGGGAAAACATGCTTCACCTGACAGCCATGTCTGAATCACCGCCACCGACGTTACTGTTATTACATTCGTTTACCTTTTTGTTATACTCTTTCATTTTGTAAAAACATGTATAGAAATTCCTTTTTATGCCCTTTTTGAAAACAATGATGCGTGAACAAATATTATGCCGTGAGCGAAATAGAAACATACAAACAATAAACTTAACAATTAATAACCTAACCAAACCTAAAACTAACTACCCGTTCTAATTTCCCGAACGCAATATATATCCAATTTCTCAATTTAACGTACATTCTTATGGTGTAGGCCAAGACGGCCAAACAAATCACGAAGACTTACCTCGTGTTCGTTGAAATTCAAGCTCCGTCCACGAGAGTTGTTCACCTAAGGCAATACACAATATTTGTCATTTAAACTAATTCTGAACCATCGAGTTTAGAAAATTACAACCTCCTAGTTAAAGAAAATCTCCTAAACTCTAAAACACCTCATTGAGGCATTTTATCGAGAAACTTGTGCTCATGAATTTCCAAACCTCCATTAATGGAGTTTTTTTTTAAAACCTCCTACCACTCAAAACCTCAATAATCCTCATTAATTCAACTAACTCTTATCAACAACCATAAATACGCCCACTAGAGTCATAAATACGGTGAACCTATCAATTTCAAACTCTATTTCATGTTTTCGACGAAAACCCTAACGAACCCTAACCGTTTTAAACCTTAGAAATTGATATCTAAAGCTCCAAAACTATAGATTCATACCTAGAGTCGAGGAAGGAGAAGGAAATGTGAAGAGTTGAGTTGCCAGAGAAGGAGAATCGTCGCCGGAAGAGGAACGCACGAGGGAGGAGAGAAAATCGCCGTTGAGGGTGGAGAGAAAATGGAAATTGGGGAAGAAATAAGGGATTTTGTGTTTTATTGAAAATCTGACTTGCGAAATTACTTAATTGCCCCTCCTTTTGATTTCTATTTGTTTCATTAGTTATTTTGTTATTTAACTAACGATCCGATATCTCCAAATTTTCATATTTCACCATAAATTCTAATTTATTATTAAGGCTCAATTAAAACCTTCCGTTCGCAAAACGGACTTAATTTGACATATTTACAAAAATACCGTTTATATTAGAATAAATCAAATCTCGTAAAACCGTGTGTTACACTTGGGGAGGTTGATATGCCCCAAAGGGCCTTCACTTGATCACAAACCAATACACAAGTTTTATCAAACATATTCACTAACAAGCTCAATTCTTTTGCCGGTATTGATGGCTTTGAAGACCTCTTCAAAGACTTGGATTGGGAGCTGAGCACAAAGGACATGATCAGCCCTTGCACATGCTATCATGGGAACAAAAGAGGGAAGCACTTGAAGAAGGGATTTGTCTCCCTTGGAATTAAAATTGTAACCAAACACTTATTTTTCTTGTTTTGTTTTTGCAAACTTTTAGCCTTGTATTTTGTGGGCAAACATTGGCCTTCATATAATGTTTCATAGTTGCATGCATCCTTAGGCATTAGGATTAGATGTATGTTAAGATAGATGATGGTTTGAAGTTGGTTGAAGCAAAAGATTGGAGAGAAGCAAAGGAAGAGCTCGAAATTTGGCAGTCATTGGATGCAGCAAATGGTCCACAAGTTGAAGTTTGCTGCTGGTTTTCACTTGGCCAATCAATGGCCCTTTTTGCAGCACAATCCCAACCCAAACCTCCAGCCACCTTAAGTATATAAATGCATGGTTATTGGTTCTTGTAATGGTTGTGGAATCTATGAGAATAACCTAGTTTTGTCTGCTGAAGTCGAGCCATGAAGATTGGTGAATGGTAAGCTCGGTTTGGTCAAGAACCAAGAAGAAGTTCTATCTCCTTTGAGCTTTCAAGCCCAAGGTTTCTTGAATAGCCATTGTTCCACTCTTCTTCCCTCTCTTTACAGAGTAGGATACACGAAGAAAGTGGCCATTAATCTGTTCCATTTGCTGCCATCTTCCTTGGAAGAGTGTTATGCCGAGAGCTTACCAAACATTGCTCATCAGACAGCATCTGATGTTCTTTGCGTATCTTTTTATTTTCACATCATCTGGACCTGAAAATTTAAGGAGACATTCTACACTCGTATATTAAGAACCCCTTAAAATTTTGTTGCATTTGGTTCTACTTTGTTGGTCAAATATTTGCTGGTTTTGGAGGTACTCTCGGCTTAGCCGAACTCATGTTTTTTAACTTGCTGTTGTGGGTAGAAACACGACCCCCTTGCTGGTGGAATCGTGTCACATCCTTAAGGGATGCTCTTGGTAGCTGATGTTCAATGAAAATTTTTTGTGAAGAGTTCTTCTTCCAAGCCTGAAATTCCCTTTAAGTGGCCACCTCCATGTCATTGAATAACATCAGAATCGAGTATGAGTGTTCTTGAATCCACCCTTCGTGAGTGTAAGTAGATTCTCTCATTGCTACTTCTTTCCCCACCCTATCTTAGAGGTGGGAATTTCCAGCAAATGTGTAGAAGCTTTCAAGTCCAACCATTGAAGTTGCATGATCCCTAAGTTGGAGCAAAGCTGTTTCGAAAAAATTGCTTGTTCCAAACCGAGCAGTCATCACTCCCACTCCTATATCTCTCCAACCACAACGATTCATCATTTCATTTTTGCACACAATCAAAACCTCACACAATAGCTTCATATTGCCTCAAGAATCATGTTCATATGTTTTGACACGAGAGAGTTATGTCTCTCCCAAGTTGACACATTGTTCTCGACCAGAGCAATAATCCGAGCTCTGACAACTTCCACTCCTTCCAGCATAGCTTCTGTTCCATAGTGAATCTTTGCACGATATTTGGAGGGCTTCTTCCTAACATTCAGGGCTAGACTCTGACAAAATTTTAACCCCAAAATCCAAGTACAACTTGAGTTGCTGCTGTTCAAATTTGCTATCTGTTTCTAGCAAAACTACATAAGTCCGATTTTCTTGTGCTTTGAAGTTTCACCCTTTTTGAGGCACATTATATATTAATGTTTTATTATCAAGTTTAGTATCTTTTTTTAACCTTGTAATTCACTAAAAAGATATATATTTAGCTTTTATTTTCTTCTTTCTCAAGTCATTATAAGATTTAGGATTTATTTTAAAGTTTTTATTTAAAGTTTTTATTTATTAACACAAGTCAATTGTACATTGATTAACAATCACGTGGACCCACACCCATAAGACATTTTATTTAATATCTAGTATTTAATATATACTATTTAAACATGTATAATTTACATGATTTTGTCTCCAATCGACGCTATAGCCTGTATAAAACTCAAATCTACCACAAGAACACAAAATGAACCAACAATTTGGAGTTTCCTACCTCGAAATCCCAAATCAACATTAACGAAAATCTTAACGACAAAACTAAAAAAAAGGAGTTTGAAATCGACGTACCGATTGAAGCCACAACTTGAAGATTAACGCTTCGGCGATACAAAATCAAAAGACGAAATGCAGAGGTTTACCTCCCTTCTTTTCCTATCTCTCTCCCGCGTGACACACATAATGGGGAAGCAAAATAACTTCCTTCCCTTTTATAGAAATACAATTTATATATATAAAAAAATAATTAATATATTATATATATATATATATATAAATATAATATAAAACATTATCTTATATATGTATGTATGTATATATTAAACATATTCTTTTATAAAAACCCAACATCCTGACGAATTCAAAATTCCAACCAAAGTTCCTTAACTATTTACCCGCGACTATTTGATTTACTTAACTAAATTTCCCGAGACTCAACCTCATAGAAATTCCAGAAAGTCACTAAAAGCCTAAACGCTTAAGGAATTCTCCAATAACAATTCGAAGACAAAACACTAATTTATCCAATGCAAAATCTCAAAATTTCACTACTTGGAAAACGAAAATTACAGTTTTACAAAAAATGCACATGTTGCCGAATCCAAAGAAACAAGAAAACTCGAGTCAACACGAAACAAGTTGACCTCGAGTAACAAGAAAAATTTACTTGGAAAAAGGAAGAAAAATGACATATATTACAACTCTTCCCCCTTTAAAGAAATTTTGTCTACAAAATTTTACATAACCACTAAGGACAAGGAAAAGAAAGGAGGCACTTCCCAATAACCTCCAACACAAGCTCCCTGAAAGATTACGTAGAATATGAAAACTCCAACACACACAAACCAAGGGCATTGCTTGTGACGAAAGAGCTCAGACTATCACTGAACATAACAACTACTCGAATAGGAACATAAATTTAAGGAATGATGTGCGACAACTATGGCGTGTTCCACCTCATCGTGGATATAACGAAGACATAGCCATACCGAGGAACGAGTATAACATCCTTGAATTATGATTAGACTTCCCCTCGAAGCAACTGATATAATTCCTCAAACGAACCTAAGGAATACATGTCCACCCTTGTGATGGATGCAACCCACGCGCTCAAGCCTAGAGGCAATAAATACAACCTCAAATGGAGAATCTAGCACGAAAAAGGCTAGAATAATTCTCTTCGACTGCCTAAAACTCGAGGCATAAATGATAACTAAGAAAATCTTCAAAACTCAATCGGGTACTGACAACCAAGAGGAGGATACAAGAAAAAGCTTCACGAAAATGAACGATGTTATGAAGGCACAACATTGGATTTCTCACAAAGAAACAGTCCACTCGAGTCGAAACGGGATTGGTAAACTCAAGCAACCACTGGATAATGACTCACACAATGTCAAACTGTTCAGGAGTAAAAAACTTGAAATAAGGTCATATGCACAAACCATCGAGTGAACCCATGGTACTACAAGTCAACAATAGAAAATTCAACATTAGTACCACATGAGGTTCACACTATACAGGGATCTTCCAACATCAGAACAAAGTTTCAACAACCAAAAAAAAAAAGAGGAAGAGATGATTTGGCAATTTACCACAGCACCAAGTTCTTCTAACACACAATAACAATGTTACATTGCAGCGTTTGAACATAACTAAAAACGAATTCAAATGCGTTAGAGAGGGTTTCTTATTGTTGACAGTATCAGGTACCGTTAGAACTGGTGTACTCACAAATCTGAACATAGTTTTGAATGCACCTTGACACAATCATGCCACCCCAACCAAAACATGCTTCTTGGGCAAATGATACTACGGAGGAAAGGAAACTTAACGAGACACTGATGATCTATAAGATTAGGAAACTACAAAATTTAGCACGATATGAAGCTAAGACAACTACGATAAGATTTAAACACTAGGGAATCTAACAAAAAATTCCACACGAAGCATCACGAGTTCCCAAAGCATAACGTGGACATCTAGGGATTCTACCACTCGTTTTTCATGCCACCAACGAGACTCAGAATTACAGAACTTTGCCAAAGGAAACTACGACAATCAAATTTGAATAGCTTAGAACGCGAATTATAAAATCAACGAATGTAGCTGAGCATTGGTCAAACCAAATGGTAAGACTTGAAACTTAGAATGCCCTAAACAAAACAAAGCAACCACCTCAAGATATCCTCACATAAAACTTGAACTGACCAACTAAGGTTCGATTCAAAATGTGGAAAACGAGACAAAGGGACCCACCCAACGGATCTGGAAATTTATCTATGTGAGGAAAAAAATTGATTCCTCGACAGTGACATTCAAAGAACGTCAAGGAATGACACATAATCCAAAAAGACATCATCTAGGCTACACCACACAAGGAGGTTGCACTGACGACAAACACAAACAAAACCCCCAACAAATAACCATTGTAATAAGGTTCTCGCATCCACAATCCCATTGAGGCTTCCATGTATGATGTGCTTGAAACCAAAGTAGAGGCCAGAAACAAAGCGATGTGGAGATAAATCTCATGGCTGGGTGGCAACCATAACAGATCCACTTAGAGTAGTGGAATATTTCACAAATTGTATTAGAGTCGCCACTCAATCGAAAGTGTGGCCGACAAGGATGTCGGGCCCCGAAGGGCGGGATAAGATTATGACAGCTTGCCATATGAAGGCTAGGACGGCCCAATGTGAGGGTCTAGCCGATACTAGTGGGGTGCACAATCCAATATCGTTTGGGAGAATGAAAATTGAGTGGTTTATAAGTAGAGTTCTTCTCTCTACCTAGTACAATGCATTATGGGCTAGCCATAAGAATAAATTCATATGGGCTACAGCCTAAAGTGGACAATATTGTACTGGGAGTACCAGGTCACTTCACAATTTCACAGTAGCTCCAACATGTCATATAAATAACCTCAAGAGGGTTAGAGATTTACAACCCAAGAGGGTCTCAAAGGTTAGAGATTTGACTTTACATACGTCACAAAATACATAACCGGCGAGATATATTGGACTTGAATGCTATCAATCATTCCTTTCGTAATACCATTTTCATACATATAATTTCATGATGAATGATTTTGATTCTCACTATGCATATATTGAATGCATATAAATACTAAAAATGCATGTTAAATGAACATTCAATTCTTGTTTATATGACAAGCAAACTAATGCATATATCAATGCTAACTATCCAATATATATGTGATACAGACTCGCAACTCTAATCATGCACAATATTTATCTAATATCTCATTTCATTATATTTAAAATATAAAAGCTAGAATATTATAATTAATATCGTGGTATAATATAACGAGCTCTTTTTTCTAGTAAGATATTGTCCACTTTGTAACGATCCGGGATTTGCCTATACTCGGGCTTAGATCTCCGAGGTATACCGTACTCATAGATTTTTTTTTCAACGAGGACTTTCCAAGTGGTCACCCAAATTGGTACTGCTCTTGCTCGAGTACTCTTACCTTCGGAGTTCTGATGGGATCCGGTGCAATTATGCTACACAACGCATTTTACTTTCTAGGGGAGGCATCTTTTACATATGTTTCATTTTCATCTTCCCCCAAACGATGTGGAATTGCGCCCACCATCCTTTCGGGGGCCCAACGTCTTCGTCAACCACATTTCTGGTTAGGTAGAGACTCTGATACCATTTATAACGACCTATTAGTAAGATATTGTCCGCTTTGTAACAATCCAAGATTTGCCTATACTCGGCTCTGAGATTTGCCTATACTCGGGCTTAGATCCCTGAGTTTTTCCCCGTAAATCGAGATTTGCCCCGCAATCGTACTCACGGATTTGTTTTCAACGAGGGCTTCTCAAATGGTCACCCAACTTGGTATTGCTCTCACCCAAGCACTCTTAACTTCAAAGTTTTGATGGGATCCGGTGCATTTGTGCTACAAAATGCGTCTTACTTTCTAGGGAAGACATTCTTTATATATGTTTCATTTCCATCTTCCCCCAAGCGATGTGGGATTGCGCCCACCCCCCTCTCGGGTTGTCACATATAAACTCTCGCCACTTTATAATATTAGTGTAGTGCTAAAGTTTGTAACACTTAAACATCCAACTCATTCATTCATAGTTAATAATGTTAGTGTTGCATATAATATAGACCATACAACTTATATTACTAATTAAAATATTTTATAATTTGTGTCAATATCCTTGTTTAGATATTCTTTAATCACGTTTCAAACTACGTTGAAAGAAAGGACAAAACCATTTCCAAAATAGGTTAAAAACACTATGTTTAGCAATGTTGTAGCATTGTCTTTAGTCGAAATTTGAGATTTCTGCAATTCCCAATCGAGTTTCTCAAAATTTCTATCAAAATTACTTTTTTCTAAACACTCCAAACATCATAATATGCCTACCTCAATATTAGGAAAATTTCTATCTAATTTTTACTAAATCTCGATTTCACTTCGATGCCAAAAACACATTTTGTGTTGGAAGTTTTTGCCAAAACCCAACAGAACATCGGTTTTTTGCTTCTCCTTTCTCTGTTTCTTTTTTCCTTTTTTCTCTCCTCCCTCCTTTCGTTCTCTCAATTCTTGCCTCTTTTCGCTGTTTCTATTGACTAATAATATTTAATTAATTATTATTGTAGTATACACAAATGGTAATTTATATCTTTTTATCTTCTTTAAATTACTATTTTACAGTTTGGTTTACATATTTTTACAATAAAACCAAACTTAATTAATCTATGACACGTGTCAAAACCTCTTTGGTTGATAATTTGTTATCGAACCAATAACAAAATGCATCACCGCACATCCATATGACATGCTTTATGCTCCTCAATTTCAATCATAATGTCATCTTTCAATATTTTAAAGCTGAAAGTCAACTGTAACTATTCTTAAAACTATGTGTTATATTCTAATTTGCAAAACTTATTCGTTTCAGTTCCAACTGACTTGATTTTATAGCCAATTTATTTCTTAAGGTTTCTAATTCAACACTCTAATTTAATTTGTACATTAGATCATATTTAGTTAGTTAACAACGTGTCTAAAGTCATTTCACCTGATGACTTTCAATATTATGACCACATTTTCAAGTTTTTATTATTTTTAAACTAAAAATTTCTAATCACAGCTAATTATTGTAATCGTGATTATTACTGTTAATCTTAAGTTAGACCATCACAATAGTTGACCAAAAAGGATGTTAAGTTTGCCTGTGATGGAAAGTATTAGTTGATGTTTGACTAGTTGAAATACAGATTGACTACAGTGCTAACTTTCACAATGTCTAGTAGAGATTTATCATATGTAGTGTATACAGATGTATCGAAAGTTAAACTATAATGTGTATTGATGCAACAACATAGAGATATTGCTTATGCATCTAGACAGTTGAAGTCTCATGAATGAAACTATCACACTCATGATTTGGAGTTGGTGGCAATCATTTTTGCACTAAAGTTATGACAAAGTGATTTGTATGTAGTAAAGTTTAAGAATTTCTCAAGAAATAAGAATTTGAAATATCTTTTCATGCATCATGATTCAAATCTCAACAAATAAGGTGGATGAAATACATGAAGGATTATGATTTTAGTTTTGAGTATCACCCAAGTAAAGCCAATGTCGTACTTGATGCTTTGAGTCAGAATCTTCAATATTCACTTTCTAGTTGTATTGCATGATTGGAAGATATTTGTGGCTATTGAAGATTGATCTATATTATCATAAGATGGACATATCGTATGTGTATATGGTTTGATAGTGACTCCTACTCTTTGGTGATGAGTTAACATGATGCATATGCATGATGATAAAATTACGAAGAGATTTGAACAGTTGCAAGTGGCAGTTAGGAAGTAAGTGCATATGGATTTTTGTTTTTCAAGAGAAGAGTAGCAGTGCCTAGTGACCCAAATTTGATACAAGATGTCTTAGTTGAAAGCCATAAGTAAGGATTTTTTTATTTACCTAGAGAGCACTAAGATGTACCATGATTTGATGCATGAGTATTGGTAGACTCTTATGAAATGTGATGTGGCAAACTCTATGGCCGAATGTTTTACTTGTCAACACATTAAGGCTGTGACGTGCTATAAAATGTGGATGAAAGTTGAAGCACAAAGGTGGCTTGGCTTTGCAAGAAACTATTTTTGGAAGAGAAAGCAACAACTTTCCACAAGCACAAATCAATCTCTACTTGGACTTTTCATTTGAAAGTTTGATAACTTCTAGTCCAGGGTTTGATAGAGGTGTCCTTTAAATTTGAAAGCAAATTGATGTGTGGAGAGAACGTTATGCTAGAAATGGTGAAGAATGCTGGGAATCCATAATTCTGTTTTGGCCGAGAAAATGGGCGAAATTCAGAGAGGCATAAATATGTCATTTGAAGTGGAATTGATATGATTTTTGAGGTAGGATGAAGATGTATCTGTAAGGAAAATAGTTTCCAAAAATGGAGCCTAAATTGTTGTGGATGAAAATAAATGACTACGGAGGTGCAAGTTGATTGAATAGAAGATACAACTGCACCTATTGATCTCTTTGGCTTCTTTTGGCTTTCTTTGGAAGGAAGCTCTTGAATCTCGCTTCAATGAGAGTTTCTACACATTTGTTGAAGCTTCTAACTCTTGACAACAGAAGGAAAAAGGTATAGCATTAAGGAAATACACTTACACTCACAGAGGGTGAATTTGATTTTCACACACACATACAGACCACTCGGATGTGACTCACCAAGGGAGGCGACAACTTGAAGAAACTTCAAGCTTGGAGAAGAAATACTTCACACGATTTTTGTTTATCATTTGCTATCTATTACAAGCCTGAAGGTGAGTATAAATAATACATCCAAGAGAATTAGAGTTTTCCCCAAAAAGAGAACATTAAATGACATGCAAGCAAAAAGAAAAGATGGTACCTGGCTATGCAATAAAGCCAAGACCGAAAACTACCTATTTTGGGGAAATTTGACTTTTCAATCCCAAAATATGTACTTTTAGCAATATAATAATAAAATCCATAGCCATAATGACATGGTAGTCCTTAGAAAAGGGGTCGTGTATACCCACAAAATAGGCAAAAGTGCTCGGGTGACAAGTGTGCACAAAGATGAAATGAAAGATGAAGAAATGGTAGAAGAAAATGTTAACAAATAAGAGTGCAATGTGCGTGAAGGTGGCTGAGTTTATGTGATGACCCATATGTGCACGACTGGCCCGTAAACTGGATCCGGACACGGATAGCTGTGCGTCCGCACGGGAAAAAGGCCGGTGAAGGGGGTAGGTCGTAATGTGGGGGTCGTCACAATCCCACATCGCTTGGGGAAGTATGTGAAAATATAGTAAGACGTGTTTTGGAGTACAATTGGCAACGGATCCCATAAGAACTCCAAAGTTAAAAGTGCTTCGGCGAGAGTAGTACCAGGTTAGGTGACCGACTGGGAAGTCTCTGCCAAACAAAGCCGTGTGGGGAGGATATTGGGCTACAGCCCAATCCCCAGAGCAGACAATATCTTACTCGAAAAAGGGGTCGTTACAAATGGTATCAGAGCCTGTATCCAACCGAAAATGTGGCCAACGAGGACGTTGGGCCCCCGAGGGGTGGTGATTGTGATGACCCATATGTGCACGATTAGCCCGTTTATTGGATCTGGACCCAGACGGTGGTGCGTCCGCACGGGAAAAAGGCTGGTGAAGGGGGTAGGTCGTAATGTGGGGGTCGTCACAATCCCACATCGCTTGGGGAAGTATGTGGAAATGAAACATATGTAAAGAGACCCTCCCAAAATAGTAAGACGCATTTTGGAGTACAATTGGCAATGGATCCCATAAGAACTCTGAAGTTAAAAGTGCTTCGGCGAGAGTAGTACCAGGTTGGGTGATCGACTGGGAAGTCCTCGCCAAACAAAGCCATGAGGGGAGGATATTGGGTTACAGCCCAATCCCCCAAGCGGACAAAATCTTGCTGTGAAAAGGGGTCGTTACAGGTTATAGGATGAATAGATGCATGAAATGTAATAGAAAAATGGAGCAAAGATGGAGGTTAAGTAGTGTGTGCAAAACCATGAAGAAAGTAAGATGAAGGAGATGAAATTGCAACTAAAATAAAGTGAACTGTGTGAATGAGTGATGGCCGAAGATAACATGAAATGAAAGCATGAAATGATGGAGAAGATGGAAATACCCTTGGAAATATCTTACGTGTGCTCTCGGGTGCACATTTTCTTGGAGGAAAATGACCACCGTAGGCCTAGGTTTTCTTCCTCGAACCTTAAACTCTCAAGGGAGACTAAGGTGAGGGAAAGCTAAGAGTTCACCTAGCAACCCAAAGCTAGGGGAACAATGGAGGAACTCTTCACTCGATTAGAAAATCGAGAAATACCTGAAGGTCTTCTAACACGTCTGTTAGGGAAATAGAATTCTCATAAAAATGGCAAAAGTTGTGTTACAAACACCAATGCTATGTATAAATAGAAAATCCTAGGGTGGATGATTAGGGTTTGACAAAAAATTGAAGGTTGAATTGGGGCCCTTGGATGAGGATTAATCGGCGGCTAGGATGGCAAGCCATGCGCGCGCCACCAATGGCCGAGATGCAGCGCGCAGGTGGATGATCAGCGGTGAGGAGCTGAAGCTGTGCGCTTGATCTGATGGCCAACGAGTTGCTCTAGCGCGCACCATCCAGCATCCAGATGGTGATCCGTGTGCGTGCATCCAACGGCGCCTGATGATGCTGCCCGCGCGCCTACTCGCTACTGCCCGCACATCAGATGATGCTACTGCCGCGCGCCAGATCTGACGGTGATGGTTAATGCTGAGCCATCTCTTGATCAAAGGCTAAAATTTTGCCAAGTCTTTCATCCTTGTTGCCACTAACACTTGTACCTGCAAATTTCATACCTTAAGTGTGGGCTTTTCTTTGGGCTAAGGCTTTATTTAGGTCCAATTTGTTGAAGGCTTTTTTCTTTCTTGTCTAAGTCTTCAACCCTTCATCCACCATCATACATATGATCATAACCAACAATTAATGCATGATGCAATTATAAATATTTTATACAAAAAGGCTAGAGTTTGCCAAATAAGTTCAAAAACAAAAATTGCAAAGTTTGAGGGCTGGGCAGACAAATTCCCATTGGGCCACTTGATGATTCCATTTGAATGATCCAAGTGAGGAGGTGCACTGGTTGATCCTTATCTTCAGCACTGGACTCCCAAGTGAAGTCCACTATAGGATCCAGGCCTGCAAGAAAAGCAAACTCATCAGTAAAATTGTTAAGTAAATTATGGGCACTAGTTTGAGATCTTGTGACGGGCCTCCTTGGCATGTCATCCCCTCCGGGTGGTTGAGGATTTGACCTCAAATCCATTGATTCAGCCTCCTCTTCACGTCCCAATTCTCCAATGTAAGGGGACAAATCTTGAACATTAAAGGTGGATGACACCCTATACTCGCCAGGTAATTCTAATTTATAAGTATTATTATTTAATTGCTCTAATATTTTGAAAGGACCTTCGGCTCTGGGTAGGAGTTTGAAACGTCTCTTGGCTGAAAATCGCTCTTGACGGAGGTGTAACCAAACCAAATCTCCCACATTGAAGATTACTTATTTTCGTCCTTTATTGGCATGCTTAGCATAATTGACATTACTTTTCTCGATAGTTTGGTAAACCTTTTCATACAACTTCTTAATTTGCTCTGCTTTATTGGCACCTGAAGAGTTTACAAGGTCCTGGGTAGGAATGGGAATAAGGTCCAATAGTGAGTGTGGATTAAATCCATAGGCTACCTCAAAGGGCATTTGTTGGGTGGTAGAGTGAAGGCTTCTTTTGTAACAGAATTCAATTTAGGGTAGCACTATGTCCCAATTGGTTAAATTTTTACCCACTACACTGCGAAGAAGGGTACCCAAGGTCCTATGGACCACTTTTGTTTGACCGTCCGTTTGGGGATGAAATGAAGTACTAAAACATAACTTAGTCCCTAATTTCTTCTATAAAGTCTTCCAAAAAGTGCTTAAAATTTTGGTATCACGATCAAACACAATTGATTGAAGCACTTCATGGAGTCTAACTATTTCCTTGAAGAATAGGTCGGCTATAGCAGCAGAGTCATTAGTTTTGTTACAGGCGATAAAATGCGCCATTTTGGAGAATCGGTCCACGACGACCAAAATAGAGTCCTTACTACGGCCAGTCTGTGGTAACCCTAGGACGAAGTCCATGCTAATTTCTAGCTAAGGATGAGTAGGAATAGGTAAAGGAAGGTAAAGTCCTTGGGGTAGAACTTTACTTTTGGCCTTCTTACAAATATTGCACTGCTCAATGAAGTGGTGCACATCTTTCATCATATATGGCCAATAGAATCATTCTTTCAACAGCTCAAGTCTTCTTTTCTCTAAAATGTCTGGACAATCCTCCACTATGGGCTTCCTTGATAAGGCATTGTCTCAGACTACAATCGGGTATGCAAAAATTTACCTCCTTTCATCAAAAATCCATCAATGATATTGTATCTTCTGTTTGCCTTGTCTTGGCAATTTTGGTAAGGCGTCCCAAAGTCTTTGTCGGATTCATACATATTTTTTATCTACTCAAATCGGAAGAATCTATTGCCTAGTTCCGTCAAGAGGATTCTTTTACGTGATAGAGTGTCGACAACAGTGTTATCAGATCCTTTCAAATACTTCAAAATGTTTGGAAATCTTTCTAAGAATTCCACCCATTTCGCGTGTCTCTTATTTAGTTTGTGCTGACTTTTAATATGTTTAAGAGATTCATGGTCAGAATGGATCACAAACTCTTTGGATAGAAGGTAATGCTGTCAGTGGTCAATGGCCCGAATAACGGCATAGAACTCCTTATCATAGGTGGAGTAATTAAGTCCGGCTCCTTTTAGCTTTCATTGACATATGCAAGAGGCTTGCCTTCCTGCATCAATACAGCTCCAATGCCAACTCCAGAGGTGTCACTTTTGATTTCAAACACCTTGTTGAAATCAGGTAGTGCCAATATCGAAGATTGACAAAGTTTCTCCTTAATCAGATCGAAGCTATTTTGATATGCAGGAGTCCAAACAAAATCAACTCCTTTCTTCGTGAGGTTGGTAATGGGAGCGACTAATGAACTGAAGTCTTTAATAAACCTTCTATAAAAAGAGGCTAATTCCGTGAAAACTACAAACTTCGGATATACTGTTAGGTATGGGCCAATCCTTAATGGCCTTAACCTTGTCTTCATCAGCTTCTAAGTCATCTTTTGAAATAAAAAAACCAAAGAAATAAACCTTTTCTTGCCCAAAGGAGCATTTACTCAAATTTCCAAACAATTTAGCTTTACGGAGAGTTTGAAAAAGCATCCCGAGGTGGTTGACATGTTGGGGGAGGTCGGGGCTGTACACCAAGATGTCATCGAAGTAAACTGACAACAAACTTTTGTAGGAAATCCTTAAGAACACGGTGCATCAACCCCATGAAGGTACTCGGGGCATTCATAAGTCCGAATGACATAACTATTCACTCAAACAATCCGTACTTGGTCTTGAAGGCGTTTTTCCATTCATCACCCTCTTTCATACGAATTTGGTGATAACCACTCTTCAAATCTACTTTGGAAAAGATGGATGCTCCCTTAATTCATCCAACATGTCTTCGAGTCTAGGAATCGGGTATCTATATTTGATAGTAATTTGATTAATAGCGTGACTATCGACGCACATCCTCATAGTGCCATCTTTCTTAGGTACCAACAATGTAGGCACAACAAAAGAACTCATCGATTCTCTAATGTAACATTTTCCTAACAACTCTTGGACTTGTTCTTGTAGTTCCTTGGCCTCTTCAAGTCTCATCCTATAGGCCGGATGGTTTGGTAACATGGCTCTAGGCTGGAGGTTGATTTTGTGTTCAATTCTGCGAATTGGTGGTAAGCCAGGTTGTAATTCCTCAGGGAAGAAGTCTTGATAAGATTTAAGTAAATTTTGGCCTGATGGGGGTATTTCTCAAAGTTCCATAATGCAGTCCCTAAAGAGAACTAAGATCAATGCCTCTCCCTTGGTGACAATAGCTCTAAATCCACGTTTTGATAAGAAAAGATTTTCATTGATCTTCTCTTCTTTCCTCACTGCATCGTCACGTGCCACTTGCTTGGGGGTCATGGGTAATAAATTGATTGTTCTACCACCAAATTTTAAGCTATAGTTATTAAGGAAACATTCTTGGTGCACCCTCCGATCATATACCATGGTTGTCTTAATAGAAGATGACTGGCATTCATCAGAACGATGTCGCAAAGAACTAAATCTTTATACTTACCAATGGTGAAATCTACGGTTACTTGCTTGGTCACCTTGATATCATCTCTATCATCTAACCATCTTAACTTGTAGGGCTTAGGGTGGCTAGTGGTTTCTAATCAAAGTTTACTCACCATATCTTGGGAAGCTACGTTGACGCAACTTCCACCGTCAATAATAATCGAGCAAACTTTATCCTTGATTGCACAACGACTTTAGAAAATATTCTCTCATTGACAGTCCTCCTTTATGTTCTTAGAAATCAAGGCTCGTTTGATAACCATAAGAAGGGGTCCTTCTTGAGCCATGCAATCATCTGATTCATGTTCACTTTCTTCTTCTACCTCTTCTTCTTCTTTATCGAGGTATTGTCCTTCGTCATTTTCACTCTCCCATTCTCCAGTCAACTCTTTAATTACCATCACTCGACAGTTAGAGCATTCATTAGCGTAATGTCCTTTTCCTAGACATTTATAGCATTACACATCCTGTGCTCTTTGTCTTTGGATGGGTTTGCTTGGTTCTTATCCGATGGAGGGGGTTTGTTATGGTTGTTTGGTGTTTTTGGGGGCCAATTACGGTTAATTGGTCTTTTTTCTTCATTTGTTCAGGGAGGCTTTGGTTTATCTTGGTCCAAATGTTTAGGTGAAAATTTGCTAGGAAAATTGGTCTTTTGTTTTCTCTTCAGTTGTCTTTCTACCGTAAGGGCTAATTGAATGATCATGTCCATGGCCTCCAACTATTTCATCTCAACCGCGTCGCCTATGTTGCGATTCAAACCACGGATAAACCTCGCGATGAGTTGGTCCTCAGGTTCCTCAATAGTACAACGCATATTGAGTGTCTCGAATTCAGTGAGGTATTCATCCACAGTGAGGCTATTTTGTCGTAAATTGTGGAGTTGATGAAAGAGTTCGTGTTTGTAGTGTGGAGGGACGAACCTCTTGTGCAATAATTCTTTCATGGAGTTCCATGTGGAGACAGGGTATCCTATAGTCCTCATACGTTGGGCTCTAAGGTTGGACCACCATAGTGCGGCGTGGCCTGTGAGTTCTAGTGAGGTAAGTTGAATCTTTACTCTATCGAAGTAATCATGACAATAAAAAACTCGCTCAACCTTATCAACCCAATCCAAAAAGGTATGTCCGTCACACGTTCCATTGAGAGTGGGAATGGTGATTTTAACATTGCAGAGGTCATCGTTGTTCATATGACGATTTAGGCGATATTGCTCTTCATCATCTCCTGCCCAATCCTCATCCTCTGAGTCATAATATCGAGGTCTCGTTCTTTGGAGCTCAGCTCATTCATCTTCCTCTAAAGGTCTTTGGATAGGGGTTCTATGCCTAGGACGTTCGTGTCTAATCCTTGAGGGGGTTTCTCGAGAAGGATCTCGTTCATGGTATTCTCTACGAGGATTGTTTTTCATGTGTTCTCTAAGTTGGGCCATCTCAAGGGATACGTCATTGAGTTGTTGTGTGAGGGTGCCAACTAATCCCGCTAAGGCATTGAGTTGACCTTGCATGCTAGATTCACCCTCTTGTCAAGTGTGTTCGGGAGGGGGAGTTTCCCTAACTCGGTTAGGTTCTTGATTGTGTGGTGTGTCACGTGCAAATCCACTCCTATTTGTCATTACTAAGTTTTAGGCAAATAGTTAAGTCCAAATTTTAAAGTTTGCCATTTTCAAATTTTAATTCTTTTCTAAGTTGTTTATCTCAAATTAGTGATGGTAATTATCTAATTAATGTCTTAGGTAAGTTTTAGGCATGTAGGGATAATTTCTAACTAAGACAATAACTAGTGGAAAACATAATCAACACTTAACATATCAAAATTATAGTCATAAAACAACTTAGGCAATTTAACAAACACTTAGTAAACTTCTCTTAAAAATAATTTTGCAATATGTATTCTACTACCACAAATCACACCCAAACCTAACAATGTTCACAAATTTAAGCTAGATTCAATCACTATAACCTTAGTATGAATTTTATAACTCAAAAACAGCAAGGTATAAGATTAAAAACACAACATTTCTTCAAGATTAACATGCTGGAATTTAAGTTATAAAGCAGAATTTTTCTTTAGCTTAAGGCCGATTCTAAACATGTTCTTGACAATGATTTGAAACCGATTTTTGTAACTCAATTGCTAGCACATATAATGGATGAATCAATGATATTTCTAAGAGCAAAAACTAGATTCAAACATATAAAAATTGAGCTGAAAACCGAAGCTTAAAGAACATGAAAAACCGAGAGTATAAGGAGAAGAATAACCGATTTTAACAACTCTTTTGATAACAATTTTTGCAAGCCGATTTTATACTAAGTTGCTAGCATATATTAGAGGATTCAAATGACATAGCTTGATGCAAAAACCTCTAGCAAGATCCAAATAAGAGTTGAAAACCGAGATAAATACAACACAAGAAAAACCGAGAACAAGTGAAGGTAATTGGTTGCTCACCTTGGCCGAGTTTTGTGTAATGTGTGCAACATTGAAACCCAATTTTTACTTTAGTATTTTAGGCTACAAATGACAAGAAACTTGCTGCAAATATCATGATAAACATAGCCAAAATATCACACAAAACAGAACCGAAACAGGCATTACAATATGAGCGGCTATCCCGATTTTGTGCTAGAATTTTGACTAGAGTCAAATGCAACAAAAATGCATATGGGAAGCATCTTGTGATTTGATACCACTTGACACGGTGGCCCTTAGAAAAGGGGTCGTGTATACCCACAAAATAGGCAAAAGTGCTTAGGTGACAAGTGTGCACAAACCCGAAATGAAAGATGAAGAAATGGTAGAAGAAAATGTTAACAAATAAGAGTGCAATGTGTGTGAAGGTGGTCGAGGTTATAGGATGAATAGATGCATGAAATGTAATAGAAAAATGGAGTAATGTGTGCAAAACATTGAAGAAAGTAAGACGAAGGAGATGAAATTGCAACTAAAATAAAGTGAAGTGTGTGAATGAGTGATGGCCGAAGATAACATGAAATGATGGAGAAGATGGAAATACCCTTGGCAGACCCGGGAGCTATCTTACGTGTGCTCTCGGGTGCACATTTTCCCGGAAGAAAACAACCACTGTAGGCATGGGTTTTCTTCCTCGAACCTTAAACTCTCAAGAGAGACTAAGGTGAGGGAAAGCTAAGAGTTCACCTAGCAACCCAAAGCTAGGGGAACAATGGAGGACCTCTTCACTCGATTAAAAAATCGAAGAATACCCGAAGGTCTTCTAACACGTTGGTTAGGGAAATAGAATTCTCATAAAAATGGCAAAAGTTGTTTACAAACACCAATGCTATGCTTAAATAGAAAATCCTAGGGTGGATGATTAGGGTTTGGCAAAAAATTGAAGGTTGAATTGGGGCCCTTGGACGAGGATTAATCGGCGGCTAGGATGTGCAAGCCGTGCGCGCGCCACCAATGGTCAAGATGCAGCGCGCGGGTGGATGATCAGCGGTGAGGAGCTGAAGCCGTGCACTTGATCTGATGGCCAACGAGGTTGCTCCAGCGCGCGCCATCTAGCGTCCAGATGGTGATCCGTGTGTGTGCATCCAACGGCACCTGATGATGCTGCCTGCACGCCTACCCACTGCCGCATGCTGCTGCCCGCACGCTAGATGATGCTACTGTCGTGCGCTAGATCTTATGGTGATGGTTAATGCCGAGCCATCTCTTGATCAAAGGCTGAAATTTTGTCAAGTCTTTGATCCTTGTTGCCACTAACACTTGTACCTGCAAATTTCATACATTAAGTGTGGGCTCTTCTTTGGGCTAAGTCTTCATGTAGGTCCAATTTGTTGAAGGCTTTTCTCCTTTGTTGGCTAAGTCTTCAACCCATCATCCACCATCATACACCTAACCAACAATCTAATGCATGATGCAATTATAAATATTTCATACAAAAAGGCTAGTTCAAAAACAAAAATTACAAAGTTTGAGGGCCGGGAAGACAAATTCCCATCGGGCCACTTGATGATGCCATTTGAATGCTCCAAGTGAGGATGTGCATTGGTTGATTCTTATTTTCAGCATTGGGCTCCCAAGTGAAGTCCACTATAGGATCCAGGCCTTCAAGAAAAGCAAACTCATCAGTAAAATTATTAAGTAAATTGTGGGCCCTAGTTTGAGATCTTGTGACGTGCCTCCTTGGCATATCACATTAATACTCTATTTGAAATATAGTTTGATAATATAGAATGGTTAGAAACCATGTGGTTCCAAGAATGATGCATGATTGGTTGGTAAATTGTCTTGGGGATCCATGCTAGGTGCTTCATGGTTCGAATTTCTTGGACTGATTCTGTAACATCCGGAACTTTTGAATTATGACTTTTGTGTGATATATATTAATGGACATATAAAAAAAAGAGAAGGAAAAAATAAATCAAACGAAAGTTCAACCAAACAAAACATTTAGTTAGAAACCAATGGAGGGGCAAACTAGGAAGTGAACGTGGGTGGTTGGGAGCATCCAATGAGAAGGTGACACGTGGCAAAGCTTGTGGAAGAAGCTACTTTCCTTGCTTCTTCTCTCCCTTACGTGAAATCACTTTCATTTTCATACTTCCCTATGTTTTCTTGGATCGGCAAGAAGAAACCCTCCCCTCCTTCCCACGAAATTTCTCTCCTCCCTCAAAGTTGGCTGCATTTCTGTCATCTTTGAAGCTCCTAAGGTGACAAGGCTCAAGCGAGGTATTTGGACTGCTAGGACAAGAGGTAAGTCTTTGTGACTTACTGTGGCCGACAGGCCTATGCCATAAGTCGAGTTCGTCGTTGAGGATTTTGGAGTTATGTATGCTTTTATGCTTCGGTTGGGTAGTTAGGGTTAGTTGTCTTTTATAGGTTATGTTTGCGATTTTTGATGGTATCCACGATATATGTTTACATTATGTTAATTATGATCTGTACATGCATTACACTTTTTCTGTAATATCCGGCTTGTACGGATTTTTGATTTAATATATGATATTCATATTTTATTATATCATGGCATTTTCATAAATATGTCAAATCAAATCAATTTCGCAAACGGAAAGCGGCATTACGATCCTAACGATTAATAGAAATTTTAAGGAAATTATGGAAATTTTCGGAGATTACACGCTATATTCCGAGTAATTACAGCTATCGCAATGTAAAGAACGTTTTAGTAAAAATAGTAAACGATGTCCGTTTTGCGAACGGATAGTTTTGTTAAGTCCCAAATAGTAAGTTGGACTTGTTGGTGAAATAAGGAAGTTTGATGACCCCGAATAGTTGGACGATTAACGAACCGAAGGGCGAAACAAAATAGAAATAAGAGCTAAGGGCATTTTGGTAATTTGTCAAACCAAATTATATTAAAAGTCAACTTTTCTTCCTTCTCCCTCACTTCTTCTCCTTCTCTGTTTCACGAAATCGACAGAGAGCTATCTCCTCTCTGCCCGCGCGATTCCTTCGACGATTCTGACCTCCGTTCTTCCTCCGTTCTTCGTGATTTCTCCTCCAATCACAATCCTAGGTATGGATCTATGATTCTATAGCGTTAGTTTTCAATTCTCGGATCGTTTTAAAGTTAGGGTTTTGTTAGGGTTTTATTAGAAATCGAGATTTAGGGTTCGTAATTAATATGTTAGCTGTAATAAAGTATATATTGGACGTATTTGACGTTATTGGACGAAGTTAAATCAATTTGTGAAAATGTTAAAAAGTTAGAGATTTTCAGGTTTTTGAAGAAAAACTCGTTAATTGAAGTTTTAGATTATCGAGCATTAATTGACGTTATAAACGCTTCGATTAGCTAAGTTAAGAATTTAGGAATGATTCTTTAGTTAAGGTTTGTAATTTGGACGTCAATAGCTTGAATTGGCTTTAACGACAAATATCGTGTTTTGCCTCAGACACACGACTCCCGTGGACGAAGCTTGAGATTTAGCACGCTCAAGGTAAGTTCTCGTGACTTACTCTGACCGATTGGTCTACACCGTACTTCGATTTAGCGTCGAGGATCTTAGAGGATGGATTGTTTTAATTGCTTTGGTTGGGTAGTTAGGTTTAAACGTTTCGTAGGTTATTTCATTTACAGTCTTGATGGTACGCATGCTTGTTTGTTTACTTTTATATTGAACTGTCCATGCGTCACGTATTTTAACTTGGCATGAAAACGAATTTCTGCACTGCACGATGTTTTCTGAAAACCATGTGGCCCAGAAATTGGGGGCTCTTGATCTATCGTGGGGGCCGATTAAGGGTCTGGCCGATACCATATCTCATGTACTGTAATTAATGAACGTAATCTGTTATCTGGTCACGTGAGGTGGGGCTCAGGCACGGCTGTACGTGTTGTAAGCGTGTACCCCCCTCCTCTAACCGCACGGGGTAGTCCGACCGCTGGATGGGCCCCCTTCGGTTAGGGGGATGAGATCTCGGTGATATACTGTCTGCGACGCTCTGTTATGCATGATTTCTGAACTCCATATGCACAGCACGCATCTGCATTTACGTAGAATTTACTGAGCCTGTTAGCTCATAGGTGTCTGTATGGTGTAGGTGACGTTATAGGTGACATCGAGCCAGGTGAGGACGACGTTCCTCCTTCGGACGTATGAGGCAGTTGACGGAGAATGGCCCGTGGGAGTGTGCTGAGCAGTCGGCGCATTTTGACCCATGGGGATTTCTGTGTAAGTATTTTGGGGGATTTAATGGATGATACGTATGTATAGACGAACATGTTAGGATGTTTGGATATGGATAGATGTTAGGTTCATATTTGATGTTTTAAACGTTTTTTGGAAATCTGTTTATAATCTGTGTTTTGATAGTTTTTACTGGAACTACTTGGAATTTGAAATAGGAGGATTAGACAACTTTTAAACATATCCATGCAGTTCATTTTTAAGAAGTTTTATCGTGTTTAAAATATTATGTTATTTGAGGAATTGTTGCTCTCTGGAATCGGATTTCAGAGAGCAGATCAGATTGTGGTTTTGCTCTCTGGAGTTTCCAGAGAGCACTTGAAAAATAATGGCAGTAGAGAAATGATGAAAGTCGATAGAGGGAACATGATCGCTGCATGCTGCACGCTGCAGCATATGCAGCGATCAGTCGCTGCATGCTGCATGATCGCTGCATGCTGCACGCTGCAGCATATGCAGCGATCAGTCGCTGCATGCTGCAGCGATCAGTCGCTGCATGCTGCAGCGACTGGTCGCTGCCCCTGTGTTTTTAGGGCCGGACAGTTTTGCCCTTCCGATTCTTTTAATCGAAATTAGTTTTTAATTAAATAGTTTTAATGGATGATACGTATGTATAGACGAACATGTTAGGATGTTTGGATATGGATAGATGTTCTTTCATATTTGATGTTTTAAACGTTTTTTGGAAATCTGTTTATAATCTGTGTTTTGATAGTTTTTACTGAACTGCTGGAATTTGAAATAGGAGGATTAGACAACTTTTAAACATATCCATGCAGTTCATTTTTAAGAAGTTTATCGTGTTTAAAATATTATGTTATTTGAGGAATTGTTGCTCTCTGGAAACTAGTAGGAATGATCGCATGCTGCATGATCGCTGCACAGGGTGTGCAGCGATCGATCTCTGCACAGGGTGTGCAGCGATCGATCTCTGCAGCATGGAAAGATCGATCGCTGCATGCTGCACGCTGCAGCATATGCAGCGATCAGTCGCTGCATGCTGCAGCGACTGGTCGTTGCCCCTGTGTTTTTAGGGCCGGACAGTTTTGCCCTTCCGATTCTTTTAAGCGAAATTAGTTTTTAATTAAATAGTTTTAATTGTTTTATTAACAATTTTATGTTTGTTTTAAAGGGTTTTCCAAACAACACTGACGACTTCAATTCCGATTCAGTTTCCGCTTAAAGTGTAAAACAAATTGAAAAATTTATACGGGTAAATGGGTACAGTATTAGGGGTGTTACAATTATGGTATCAGAGCCCCCGGGTTTTAAAATCGGTTCTGTAGACTGCTCGACTGCACAGCCACTACGCGGACATCCATCATCAACTGTAAGTCTGTTTATAGCTTTATTTGATTTTATTTCTTAGGATTATTTGTTTAATTTGTTTTAGGCTTTATACACTATGACTCGAGGAAGAGATCCTAGAGATGACGCGCTAGATCGATTTACGGAGTTGATAGATCGCCAGTCCCAGCATATGGACCGGCAGGCGCAACAGATTACGGACTTAGTGAATCGAGAGAACCAGAGGGCTCAGGATTTGATAGTTCCCAATAACCAGGGCATGCAGAAGTTTCAGGGCCTACGGCCTCCAGTGTTTGATGGTCGATCATCGGATCCTACTGTTGCTGAGGAATGGATCCGAGTTATGGAGGATATGTTAGCTTATGCCGAGGTGGGGAACGAGAGCAAGGTGGCGTATGCTACCTTTCACTTAGCGATGGATGCCTGATTCTGGTGGGATTCGATCAAGGTGACGACGGATGTATCTATTATGACTTGGGATCGGTTCAAGTTTCTATTCTTCGATAAGTATTTCAGCCGCACAGTGAGGGTGGCCAAGAGGAACGAGTTTATGCAGCTGAAGCAGACTGGTTCGGTTGCTGATTATATTCGGAGGTTTGAGGCATTATCCAGATTTGCACCTCGTCTTGTTAGCGATAATGAGGAGAAGGTGCACCAGTTTATGGAGGGACTTAATCTGGAGATCCGGATGCACGTGGTTGTCTCAGGTATTATTGATGTACCCTTTTCTGACGTCACAGCTAGAGTCTTGGATATAGAGGCTGCCAGAGCTACATGTGTTAGACCGAGGGAGCCAGCTAAGGGCTTCTTCCGTGAGATACGACCTCAGTCGCAGAACCGAGGTTTACAGCCTAGAGCGCAGCCCCAGCAGCAGCCGAGGGGTGTGAAGAGACCTCTTGAGGGAGGTATTGATCGGGGTAAAATGAAGCAAGTCCAGGGGGCTTCTCAGATACCGTGGTGCCCTATTTGTCAGAGGGAACACAGTTGTGAGTGCCGTGTTGGCACTAACCGATGCTTTAGATGTGGGGAGCTTGGCCATTACGTCAGAGATTGCCCGAAGCCTGGCCAAGACCAGTTAGGTGGAGATCAGAGGAAAGTGACCCCAAGGATCTTCGCATTTATAGAGCCAGCCGATGTTGATGATGATGATCAGCCTGCTGTGATGGCAGGTACTATTCTGATTATGGGTACAGTTGTATTTACTTTGATGGATACAGGAGCTACACACTCCTTTATATCGATTGCTTGCATGTCTAGACTGAGATTAGTGCCAGAGTTAGCAGAGTGCGAATATAGTGTGATGTTTCCCTCAGGAGAGCGTATGCAGTCACATCAGATTGTGCAGGGCAATATTGTCTCGGTTGGAAGTAATACCCTCTATGCTCGCCTTATTGTTATGGGCATAGAACACTATGATATGATCTTAGGGATGGACTGGCTAGCACAGCACTTTGCCACCATCAATTGTCGATCCGGGATGGTGACCTTCCGACCCCCGGGTAAAGCTGAGTTTTCTTATCAGGCGATGAACAGACTGAGTAGCTCGCCTATATCTTATTCCATGATGGTCAACGAGCAGTTTAAAGGTGCGTGCTCTATTTATTTGGCCTCTGTATTTGATTGTCAGTTGCTCAGCGGAGAAAAGCCGAGCGACATTCCTATTGTCAGAGAGTTCTCTGGGATTTTTCTTGATGACCTTCCCGGGTTACCATCGGACCGGGAGATTGAGTTCACTATCGATGAATATCCTAACTCCGCACCGAGGTTTAAGAACCCATACCGGTTGGCACCAGCCGAGTTGAGAGAGTTGAGGACTCAGCTTGATGAGTTATTGGAGAAAGGTTTCATTCGACCCAGTGTTTCACCTTGGGGTGCGCCTGTTCTATTCGTCAATAAGAAAGACGGGACCCTCAGGATGTGCATTGATTACAGAGAGTTGAACAAATTGACGGTGAAGAATAAGTATCCACTGCCGCGGATTGATGACTTGTTTGATCAGCTCTAGGGTGCCTGAGTGTTTTCCAGGATTGACCTACGCTCGGGTTATTATCAGTTGAAGGTCCAGTGTGACGATATTCAGAAGACGGCATTCCGAACAAGGTATGGGCATTATGAGTTCCTTGTTATGTCTTTCGGACTTACTAATGCCCCTGCAGCGTTCATGGACTTGATGAACCGTGTCTTCAAGGAGTATCTGGACAAGTTCGTGGTAGTCTTCATCGACGATATCCTGATTTACTCTAAGTCTAAGGAAGAGCACGAGGAGCATCTGAGGATCGTTTTACAGATTCTGAGTCAACGCCAGTTGTATCCAAAGTTTTCGAAATGCGAGTTTTGGCTTGATAGAGTGAGCTTCCTTGGCCATATTATATCACAGGACGGAGTTTCTGTGGATCCGAGCAAGATTCAGGTGGTCAGAGATTGGCCACAGCCGAAGAACGTACGTGAGGTGCGTGGATTTCTCGGATTGGCCGGTTATTATCGAAAGTTTATAGAAGGATTCTCGAAGATCGCACTTCCTCTTACCCGATTGACTCGGAAGAACGAGAAGTTTGTATGGTCGGCTGCTTGTGAAGATAGTTTTATGGAGTTAAAGCAGAGATTGACCACCGCTCCAGTACTGGCGCTACCTGTTGAAGGTGTCAGATTCAGTATTTACTGCGATGCATCTGGAGTGGGACTGGGTTGTGTGTTGATGCAGGAGGGTAGAGTTATTGCATATGCTTCTCGGCAGTTAAAGCCGTACGAGCAGAATTACCCTACGCACGACCTTGACTTAGCAGCTGTGGTCTTCGCACTGAAGATATGGAGACATTATTTATATGGGCAGCAGTGCGAGATATTTTCCGACCACAAGAGCCTGAAGTACTTATTTACGCAGAAGGAGCTGAACATGCGACAGAGAAGATGGCTTGAGTTTGTCAAAGACTATGATTTTGATATCAAGTACCATCCGGGAAAAGTGAACAGGGTTGCTGATGCCTTGAGTAGAATGCCTTCTGCAAGTCAGCCTTCATTAGCAGCGATGTCAGTTACGCTGCGGTCTGAGATTGAGAGATTCGATGTGGAGATAGTGGCTGAGTTGTCCAGTATGCTCGCCAACATTTCTCTCAGGCCGACTATTCTTGGTCGTATACGTGAGGCTCAGCAGAGTTATTCAGAGTGTATGGAGCTTCGATCGAGTATGACCTTGGGAGACTCGTCGGATTTCCATTTATCTGATGATGGTATTCTGAAGTTCAGGCATAGGTGGTAGGTACCTAATGACGAGGATCTGAAGAAGGAGATATTGGCTGTGGCACATTCTTCGGCATATTCTGTGCACCCGGGGAGTACCAAGATGTACCGGGATTTGAAACAGCACTTCTGGTGGCCGAACATGAAGAGGGAGGTTACCAAGTACGTTGAGACCTGTTTAGTATGCCAACAGGTGAAGGCAGAGCACCAGAGACCGGCCGGAACGTTATTGCCACTGCCGATTCCGGAGTGGAAGTGGGAGCAGATCTCCATGGATTTCATTGTGGGGCTCCCGAGGACGATGAAGGGCCATGACGGCATATGGGTTATTGTGGACCGATTGACAAAGTCGGCCCACTTCTTATCTGTGAGGATGGCATCGTCCATGTATCAGCTCGCCGAGCTTTATGTGCAGGAGATTATCAGACTGCATGGCGTGCCAGTTTCGATTGTTTCAAACAGAGATCCGAGATTCACATCGAAGTTCTGGAAGAGTCTGCACAAAGCTATGGGGACTCAGCTTAATTTCAGCACCGCATTTCATCCTCAGACTGATGGACAGACAAAGTGAACAAATCAGATACTTGAGGATATGCTCAGAGCTTGTGTGCTGTAGTTTCAGGGCTCGTGGAGCCGATATTTGCCCCTGATTGAGTTCTCGTACAACAACAGCTTCCAGGCTACGATTGGCATGGCTCCATATGAGGCGCTGTATGGTCGCAAGTGTAGGTCTTTGTTATATTGGGACGAAGTTGGCGTGGCCAGCATCGTTGGTCCAGAGATTCTACAACAGACGGCAGAGAAGATTGCCATTATTCGACAGCGTATCGAGGTAGCTCAGAGCAGACAGAAGAGCTATGCTGACACTAGACGGAGAGAGCTAGAGTTTGAGGAAGGTGACGAGGTCTACCTTAAAGTTTCTCCGTTCAAAGGCGTTGCGAGATTTGGAAGGAGGGGTAAGTTAAACTCTCGTTATGTGGGCCCTTTCCTATTCTGAAGAGGATCGGGAAGATGGCGTATCGACTACAGCTTCCGGCTTCTATGGAGAGTATCCACGATGTATTCCACGTATCTATGCTTCGGAGATGTTTACGTGATCCATCGCACGTCGTGGAGACTACAGAGATCGAGGTACAGCCTACCTTGACTTACGAGGTGGGGCCGGTACGCATTTTGGAGTATTCCACCAAAGTCTTACGCAACAAAGAGATTCCATTGGTCAAAGTCTTGTGGCGCAACCACGAGGTGGAAGAGGCTACGTGGGAGCGACAGCAGGATGTGATGACTAAATATCCTGAGCTATTTGTATGATTTAATTTTGTGGACAAAATTCTAAATAAGGTGGGTAGAATGTAATATCCGGCTTGTACGGATTTTTGATTTAATATATGATATTCATATTTTATTATATCATGGCATTTTCATAAATATGTCAAATCAAATCAATTTCGCAAACGGAAAGCGGCATATAGATCCTAACGATTAATAAGAATTTTAAGGAAATTATGGGAATTTTCAGAGATTAAACGCTATATTCTGAGTAATTACAGCTATCGCAATGTAAAGAACGTTTTAGTAAAAATAGTAAACGATGTCCGTTTTGCGAACGGATAGTTTTGTTAAGTCCCAAATAGTAAGTTGGACTTGTTGGTGAAATAAGGAAGTTTGATGACCCCGAATAGTTGGACGATTAACGAACCGAAGGGCGAAACAAAATAGAAATAAGAGCTAAGGGCATTTTGGTAATTTGTCAAACCAAATTATATTAAAAGTCAACTTTTCTTCCTTCTCCCTCACTTCTTCTCCTTCTCTGTTTCACGAAATCGACAGAGAGCTATCTCCTCTCTGCCCGCGCGATTCCTTCGACGATTCCGACCTCCGTTCTTCCTCCGTTCTTCGTGATTTCTCCTCCAATCGCAATCCTAGGTATGGATCTATGATTCTATAGCGTTAGTTTTCAATTCTCGGATCGTTTTAAAGTTAGGGTTTTGTTAGGGTTTTATTAGAAATCGAGATTTAGGGTTCGTAATTAATATGTTAGCTGTAATAAAGTATATATTGGACGTATTTGACGTTATTGGACGAAGTTAAATCAATTTGTGAAAATGTTAAAAAGTTAGAGATTTTCAGGTTTTTGAGGAAAAACTCGTTAATTGAAGTTTTAGATTATCGAGCATTAATTGACATTATAAACGCTTCGATTAGCTAAGTTAAGAATTTAGGAATGATTCTTTAGTTAAGGTTTGTAATTTGGACGTCAATAGCTTGAATTGGCTTTAACGACAAATATCGTGTTTTGCCTAAGACACACGACTCCCGTGGACGAAGCTTGAGATTTAGCGCGCTCAAGGTAAGTTCTCGTGACTTACTCTGACCGATTGGTCTACACCGTACTTCGATTTAGCGTCGAGGATCTTAGAGGATGGATTGTTTTAATTGCTTTGGTTGGGTAGTTAGGTTTAAACGTTTCGTAGGTTATTTCATTTACAGTCTTGATGGTACGCATGCTTGTTTGTTTACTTTTATATTGAACTGTCCATGCGTCACGTATTTTAACTTGGCATGAAAACGAATTTCTGCACTGCACGATGTTTTCTGAAAACCATGTGGCCCAGAAATTGGGGGCTCTTGATCTATCGTGTGGGCCGATTAAGGGTCTGGCCGATACCACATCTCATGTACTGTAATTAATGAACGTAATCAGTTATCTGGTCACGCGAGGTAGGGCTCAAGCACGGCTGTACGTGTTGTAAGCGTGTACCCCCCTCCTCTAACCGCACGGGGTAGTCCGACCGCTGGATGGGCCCCCTTCGGTTAGGGGGATGAGATCTCGGTGATATACTGTCTGCGACGCTCTGTTATGCATGATTTCTGAACTCCATATGCACAGCACGCATCTGCATTTACGTAGAATTTACTGAGCCTGTTAGCTCATAGGTGTCTGTATGGTGTAGGTGACATTATAGGTGACATCGAGCCAGGTGAGGACGACGTTCCTCCTTCGGACGTATGAGGCAGTTGACGGATAATGGCCCGTGGGAATGTGCTGAGCAGTCGGCGCGTTTTGACCCGTGGGGATGTCTGTGTAAGTATTTTGGGGGATTTAATGGATGATACGTATGTATAGACGAACATGTTATGATGTTTGGATATGGATAGATGTTAGGTTCATATTTGATGTTTTAAACGTTTTTTGGAAATCTGTTTATAATCTGTGTTTTGATAGTTTTTACTGGAACTGCTTGGAATTTGAAACAGGAGGATTAGACAACTTTTAAACGTATCCATGCAGTTCGTTTTTAAGAAGTTTTATCGTGTTTAAAATATTATGTTATTTGAGGAATTGTTGCTCTCTGGAATCGGATTCCAGAGAGCAGATCAGATTGTGGTTTTGCTCTCTGGAGTTTGCAGAGAGCACTTGAAAAATAATGGCAGTAGAGAAATGATGAGAGAAGGCGATCGAAGGAACATGGATCGCTGCACAGAGTGTGCAGCGATCGATCTCTGCATGCTGCATGATCGTTGCACAGGGTGTGCAGCGATCGATCTCTGCAGCATGCAGAGATCTATCGTTGCATGCTGCATGCTGCATGCTGTGCAGCGACTTGTCGCTGCCCCTGTGTTTTTAGGGCCGGACAGTTTTGCCCTTCAGATTGTTTTAATCGAAATTAGTTTTTAATTAAATAGTTTTAATTGTTTTATTAACAATTTTATGTTTGTTTTAAATGGTTTTCCAAACAACACTGACGACTTCAATTCCGATTCAGTTTCTGCTTAAAGTGTAAAATAAAATGAAAAATTTATACTAGTAAATGGGTACAGTATTCGGGGTGTTACATTTTCAAATTAGCATGAAAATCAATTTCTGCACGGTTTTGATAAAAGAAATAAATCGAATGTACGAAATCTGTAATCTGTAATCTGAAATCTGTAATCTGGTCACGACGGGTTGTGGTTCAGACATGGCTATTTACGGATGGAAGCATGTTTTCCCCCCAGTAGATGGAAAGGGCTGTCTAACCGCCAGACGTGCCCTCTCCATCTGGTGAGAGTTTAGACCTCGGTGACATTCTGTTCTGTAAAACATTCTGTTCTGTAATCTGTTCTGCAATGAAACTCTGAAAACATCTGCATGATTTATGAACCGCATATGCACAGCATGCATTGCATTTACGAAGCTTACTGAGCCTTTAGGTCATAGTTGTCTTTATGGTGTAGGTGATTTTGAAAAAGGTGAGGATGACATTCCTCCACCCGAAGTATGAGCAGGTTGATGGAGAATGTCCCGTGGAAGTGTGCTGTGTAGTCAGAGCCAAATTTACCCATGGGAGCATTAGTTAAGTGTTTTGGGGGATTTTGGGTTTATGTCGGGCTGATGGGGGAAAATATATGAATTGTATAGAACTTATTTTAGGGTGTTTGATGTCTGGATATTGTAGATAATTAAATCGATGAGAAGATGTTTTCTGACATTTAATGTTTCTGGAAATTCTGGGTGAATGGTGTGCTGGTACAGAGGAAAATAATGTGAAGGCAGCTCTCTGGACAAAATCCAGAGAGCTAGCCGATCGATCGCCAGCAAGGGGCGATCGATCGGGTAATGCATGGTTTAGATTCAGGATTATTTAAGTTTTGGTTAAGTGTTTCTGTAAGAAAGTCATCGTCCAAAGTCTTTAGACGATAAAGTTTAGTTAAGTATTCTGGCAGAGAAAGTAAGTCGTCCACACTGTCTTCTATTTTTAGTCGTCCACGCTGTCTATTATTTCAAACGTCCACGCTGTCTATTAGTTCAAACATCCACACTGGCTTTCATTTATGTTGTCAATTCTGTCTTTTAATTCTGTCGTCCACGTTGTCTATTATTTCAAACGTCCATGCTGTCTATTATTTCAAACGTCCACATTGTCTTCTGTCTCCATCGTCCAGACTGTCTTTTGTCTCCATCGTCTAGATTATCTTCTGTCTCCGTCGTCCACACTGCCTTCTGTTTTCAAACGTCCACACCACCTTTTGATTTCAGTTGTCCACGCTGTCTTCTGTTTCTGTTATCCATTCCTGTCTGTTATAACGCCTACCCCTACTGTTTAAAGTGATGAAACCCGAGAGGAAAAATACTGTTCCTTCAATGAAACCCGATAGGAAGAGTCGACCTTACTGTTCATTTGAGGAAACCCGAGAGGAATTTAGCTATCTTTAAATGAGTAAGAGGAAAATAATAAAATTATAGTTTAAATTTTACGTCATTTTTAGGAATAGTGTTATGGAAAATTAGGGTCGCTACAGATGCATCTTGAACTATTATCTTTCTTCAAACTCTCAAGGAGAAAGTGGCTTAAGTTGACCTCTTGAATGATGTTGCCACTTGGGAAAAGATTCGATGTGTATTCCATGTCCATGCTTCATTGATTCGATTGTTTTGACTTCTCTTTGTGAAATGAATTAGATTTCTCCTTCAAGCAACCTAAATGAGAGTCCTACAAAATGAATAGCAAGGTTAGAATAATTCTTGGCTTGGGAACATGTGAGAGGCTTTCTAGTGGCACATCCTAGTCCTCGAGTGATTGAGGATTTGACCTTCATTCTGAAATGACCTCCAATTGAAACATTATCTTCCTTCCTTGAAAATGAGTGTGCAACAATCCTAGAGGCTTCTTCTCCCATCGATTCCTAAAGCTCCAAAACAAATAAATGAAAAACTTGTTCCAAAAGATATTTTTGGTGATACCTATTCCAATCTCCATTTTTGATGTGCTTCAACTTAAAAGTAAACACAAGCAAAGTTGGTTCGGCTGAAAACAATAATTTTTGGTTGAGAATACCCCAAAATTCAATATGCACAAAACCTTCAATTTAACTCCAAATAATCTGAAATTCTAATATGTTATTAAAAAGTATGTTACTGAATTTTCCTCCAAAAATCATAGGCTAACTTGCTGTGGTTGAAAAGTTATGAATGAAAGATTGCTTGCTGGTCTGAGGAGGTAATAACAGCACCTCTCGGGTTTTGCACTTCTTTTAAAGAAGGGCACTCCAACTAGCTTTGGATGAGAGTTTGATACAATCTTGCTGATGATTTTCCATGCCAAAAAAGGGAGGAGGAATGTTGCAAAAGAAATGTAACCACTTTGGCTCTCACAAAATGGAAACAAAAATCATGTGACTCACCGAGCAGGAGAAATGAGGGAGCTTCAACAAGCAGAAACTATTATGCAAATTTTTATTTCAAAGTGCTGAAGAGGGGCCTTAAGGATGGTTTAAATACCATGTCTCTTCTTACAAATTAGAGTTTGGTAACTAATCAAAGAAGGGGTTCAAAAGGGGAGGGGTACTCGGCCACATGGGTTAGCCGAGTACACCATGGTTTTGCCATTTTAGGATAATTTTTTCTCTCTCTAAGGGTCACTTTCAAGTGATCACTCTTCTTTCAAAATGAAGCCACTCTTCCTTCCATATGTTCATCCATTACATGACACCTAATACATTAAAGTACTAAAATTTTTAAAGGAAATAAAACTAAGTTCAAGTTAGATTAATTGTCACGAGGAAGAAAAATTCCTTTTTCTAATTTTGGAGTGGCCAAGGAGTGCTCCCATGTTAGCAAGTGGAAAGGCTTCTCCATGTCTTGAGCATTTGGTTCCATCCTTAGGTAGTCATATGTTGCTTCACCTACAAAAAGAACACACGCATTTGTTATAGGTTCGGCCAAGGCCAAGGATTTGACTCATTGAGTGATGGTTCCTATTGGAACATCAATTTTTAATATGTATGCAATGTTCCAAAAAACTTTCAAAGTAAGTCCATGGCTATCAACTTGATTCACAAAGTAATTAACTATGAATGGAAATAATGAGTAACTCATCATGATAACATAAAGTTGCAAAACAGTTAACCACCAACAATATTTTTGAAAAATAGAACAAAAATTGAATCAGGTTGCTAATATCAATCAAGGAAAGGTTGGTGATTAATGGTTACTCCTTGTATTCAACCAGCATATAAATCCATAATTTTATAAAGCGTGCATGGAAGTTTACAGTGGAAAAATACATGACTAACCAAGTTGTACCTTCCTTCAATCGAGTTAGCAAATAATTATACTTGAAACCTACCAAGAAAAATATGGATGCTTCAATATGTTTGGCTTGTTTGGAACCACTCCATCACACCAAGCTACGGGGATTGAGCATGTCTTGGCAAATGAAATGTATGATTTACTAGATGCTAATAATTAAGCTTTATAGATTATCCTGCAAATGAAAAACTTTTGTGCTTAAAATTTGTAACCTCAACCAAAACATTAAAACCTTTTTTCTAATGCTCTAAAATAGTATTGATGAGAACCACGTGTATTGAGAACTTGAGACCCTTCAACAATGTGCAATAAAAATCATGAACGTCTTAGAATAAAGTATGAGGAACTTGAGTCTGATCTAACTTTACTGATGGAATCAAAGTTATCAAGCAATAGGAGCTTAACCCAAACCAAACTTGTTGGTAAGAACCAAAGATAAAATTCTAAAAAGAACTCTCAAGAATAAAAATTCCATAGCAAAAATTGTGTCCCTTTAGTAACTTGCTTGGTGACCATGACGTCGTATTTATCGTCCAACCATCTCAACTTATACGGTCTTGGATGGGCACTAGTTTCTAACCTTAGTTTGTCAACCATTTCTTTTGAAGCTACGTCACACAGCTTCCTCCATCTATGATCACTGAACATACTTTGTCCTTAATCTGACAACGATTGTGGAATATGTTCTCACATTGACAATTCTCGTTCGTGTTCCTTGTTACGAGGGCAAGTCGAATCATCACTAACAGGGGTCCTTCCTGTGCATGACAGACTTCATCTTCTATTTTCTCATCCTCCTTGTTAACCTCTTCTTCCTCGACTACTTCTTTATCCTCTTTCTCACCTTCAAACTCTACTGTAGTGCCATTCCTGACAACCATGGTATGTAAATTTGGACAGTGAGCCATGAAATGACCCGTTCCTAGACACTTGAAGCACTTCATATCGCGTGCCTTTGATTTGTTAGCATTGTCCAAGGTAGGTTTGATACTTGATTCTTTTGAAGGCCAGTTCTGAGTGAATGGCTTCTTGTCATCAGTCCATGTAGTCGTGTTGATGTCTTCAGAGGATCTAGGGGTGAACTTGTTGGAAAAAATGGTATTCTTTTTCCTTTTCAGTTGTCTTTCCAATTTGGTGGCGAATTGTTCAACCATCTCCAGAGAATCTAGTGGTTGTAGCTCCACCACGTCACCAATTTCTTGGTTTAGTCCCCGTATAAACCTAGCTATCACGTGCTCTTTCAGTTCTTCAAAACCTCCTCATATCCTGAGTGTCTCAAATTCAGTGGCATACTCATCAACGGATTGACTGTTTTGTCTGAGGTTCTGCATTTGTAGAAGATTTCTTGTTTGTAAGGACTAGATACAAACCTCCTCGTCATGTGAGCCTTCATATTTTGCCATGTAGTTATTGGTTCATCTCTGGTTTGTATCCTTTGGGTGTTAGGTTAGCCCACAAAGTGCAGCATAACCGGTTAACTCTGCCACCACGAGTTTTACTTTAGATCTTTCGGAGTAATCGTAGAAATCGAATACTCTCTCGACCTTGTCTGCCCAATCAAGAAATGTGTTCCCATCACTAGCTCCATTGAATGAGGGCATTAATAACTTGGTGTTCCGTAGCTTATCATTATCTACGACGTGTAGGGGTATAATCGTCATCATCCTCCTCTACCCAATCAATGTCATCCAATGAGTCACGGGTGTGATACCTTCTCCTAGGCTGATCACCTTTTCTCCTTTGGGGAGATTCTTTATCCCATCTTCTTCTAGGTGACTCCAAATTTCTTCTCCTTTAGAGATGCTTCGTACCTACGTCTTCAAGGGGATTCTTGTGATGCTGTCTCACTTTCATCTCTCCGCCTTGTAGGGAATACGTTATCATTCCTCCTTCTAGGGGATTCTCGAGGTGTCCTATCACACTCGTCTAACCTATCCATTAGTTGTTGGAATTTGAGGTTAAGGTCATCAAGTTAGCCTTGGAAGCTTGACTCTCCCACTTGAAGGTTTAGTGCCTCGGTTTGGGGAATGTCATGGTGTAACGACCCCGACCCGGCCAGAGCCGCCACGGAGTTGCCATGACGTAGACTTAACATAAGACCTCTACATTTCTTATAAGAAGTTCTCCCCTACCTTTTCCATATATATATATATATATATATATATAAATATTTATCACATTCTAACTAATGGAGAATCATTCAATTAAACCTGGCAGCAATTGGCCAGTGAGGGAGAGCAAATTCGCCCAAACAGAAAAGTATCGTAGGCGAGTTATTAACATTCAATTCCCCTTGGGCTTCTACTAAGTGAGAACCGGCCGACGTTAACATACTCAGAATATGAAGACAAAACCGTCATCAGAATCTGCCGGCGATGACATACTCAGAATTGCGCTACGTTACCATCCTTAGACTCCGACGATATTATCGTCCCCAGAATACCCAGACCTATTCGTCCACAGACCATCGTCCACAGACTACTTAAACGTACCGTCCACAAGGACTACTTAACGTACTCGTCCACACAGAATCATTCATCTACGTGACTTATCGTCCACACAGACTACTTAACTTATTCGTCCACACAAGACTACTTCGTCTACGTGACTTATCATCCACACAGACTACTTAACTTACTCGTCCACGCAGACTACTTCATCTACGTGACTTATCGTCTACATAGACTACTTAACTTACTCGTCCATGCAGACTCATTGTCCACGTGACCCTCTTAAACCCCACGTGACAGTGGACGATAACTTCTACTGAACATGTCTAACTCACAAGATAGACTGCATGGATCATTCTAAAAACCAAACTAATCCTTACGGTAAGAAAACCTAAAATCGTCCAATACTGTCTCACATAACTCACAGAACCATCACCAAATGTAAACATGAAATTTTCCTAAACCATCACCAAACGAATACTTTTATAAAATCATTCAAAATGACATAACTCCAAGTCTAAATCTACTATACAATTTCAAAATATCAGACTCTTCTATAATTCCTAAAATTTCATCGCATCCTACAAAAATCAATCCTTTTCACACCTTACTATCACTAAACACTCGAAGCACGCTCACGGTCAATCCAACCCAACCAAAACACGCCCCATCGCCACGAGCCCCAACCACCGACTATCTACACATGATCATCAGAAGGAGATTCCTCACCTTCGTGCTCGTCACCTATATCATACGATAATCACATTAAACCTAAAGATCAGTAAGGAGGTGCACTATCCATGAGTAATAACAATGCATGGTTTATCAAAACATGTTCATTTCTTTAATTTACTTAACATATAAGAGTAAGTTTAGGCATGAGTAGCCCCAGTCACCACCCTGCCTACCCCGTAGACCGCACTTGCCCTGAGTTACCATTTTGGTGTAATTGTCTTGCCATGAGTTGCCATTTATGTGTGCCCTGGGCCCTACTCATCCTCAAACCTTACTCATCATCACATACTTTACATCGTTTACTTGAAATCATGCATGTAAAATATTCTGTGTTTTTTTTTTCTTTTGAGAAGGCATGATGCATGAAGATCTGATCATAACATACCATCAAAATAATTTATGAATGTGTTTAAACACACTTAACTCGTAAAACAAACCTAACACACAGTTACTAACCAACAACCTAAGTTACCCGACTCGTTTCAGCCCCACAATCAGAAAACATCATCGAAACACATAAAACTTAACATCGATACAATGTAGGGCCTTAGGGACCAGAAACCTAACACCCACTTACCTGGCCTCCTAGCTATGCCGAGCAGCATCCTTTGAGGGCTTGGGTTACCTAAGGCATGTTCATGACACGTCATTAGTATCAGTCCTAAATAATCAAATTCAAAACTAATTGAAACCCCGAGTTAAGACAATTCATCATTTACTTAATTCCATTAAGGGTGTTTTACAACTTCCAACACCAAAACTTAACCCTAAATAATCAACCAAACATCATTAGTTCCTTCTACTTATCCAAATATCCACCAAAGCATCATCAACGGGCAATACAATCGCTATCCTATTGATTTCTCACAATCTGGAAATTTTTCACATAACCTTAAACCAAAATCAGCTCTATTACAACTACTAGACATATCCAATGTATAGAACTTACCTAGATAGCTATTTGGGGAAGAAGACCATGAAAAAAATTGCCGGAATCGGAGGAGAACGATCGGAGGAATAGAAAACGTAGAGGGGAGGAATGACTCTTCGCCAGAGGGGGGTTTCGCGATGGGGAAGAGAGAAAGTGAAAGACTAAAGGGGAAATTTTCTAGTTTTTATTCTAAAATTTTACTTAATAACTTACTTAAATGCCCTTAGTTAAATCCTTTGCTTCGTTCATAATTTCGTCTATCGCTTTGATTTCTCCCAACATTTCTTATTTCTACAAATATTCCCATTTATTCCTAAGGTTCTAACATAACTTCCCGTTCGCCAATCGGATTTAATTTACTATTCTAAAACTCAAAACTATGATTGAAATTTCTTGGTGTTACATTCTACCCTCCTTATTTAGAATTTTGTCCCTAAAATTTTGCACCTGAACAACTCTGGATATTTGTCCATCATGTCCTGTTAGCGCTCCCATGTGGCTTCCTCCATGTTTTGATTTCTCCACAACACCTTAACCAGTGGGATTGACTTATTGCACAATACTTTAACAGCAGACTCCAGAATCTGCACTGGCCTCTCTTCGTAAGTTAAAGACGGCTGTATCTCAAGGTTAACTGGTTCTACCACGTGCGTTTGGTCTCGTACACATTTCCTCAACATCGACACGTGGAAGACATTATGTACTCCCTCCATAGACATTGGCAATTGAAGCTTGTATGCTGTAGCTCCAATCCTTTCGATAATCAGGAACGGTCCGACAAACCGTGGATTCAACTTCCCTCTTTTACCAAAGCAAACCACTCCCTTAAACGGTGAAACTTTCAAAAACACTATCATCACCAACTACAAACTCCAACTCTCACGTTCTTCGATCTGCATAGCACTTTTGGCGACTCTGTGCAGTTTCTATCCTTTGTCTGATCAGAGTAACCTTCTCCGATAACTGTTGTAAAATTTCCGGTCCAATCAACTTAGCTTCGCATACCTCATCCCAATACAGGGGCGACCTACACTTTCTGCCATACAGTGCTTCGTACGGAGCCATACCAATCGTGGATTGATAGCTGTTATTATAAGCAAATTTAACCAACCGTAAATATCGGCTCCAAGAGGCTTGAAACTCTAGCACGCACGCTCTCAGCATATCCTCGAGTATCTGAATCGTCCTCTCAGATTGTCAGTCAGTATGTGGGTGGAAAGCCGTGCTAAAAATTAACTTAGTACCCATAGCGCTTTGTAAACTTTTCCAAAATCTTGAAGTAAATCTTGGATCCCGGTCTGAAACAATCGACATAGGAACTCCATGCAACCTTAAAATCTTCTGAACGTACAGCTCTGCGAACTGATTCATCGTGTAGGTCATTTTCATAGGTAAGAAATGAGCCGTCTTTGTTAATCTATCGACTACAACCCATATGCTGTCATGTCTTTTTGTCGTCCTTGGTAATCCAACAATGAAATCCTATTGCTATGTGGTCCCACTTCCACTCAAGAATCGGTAAAGGTTGTAACATTCCACTTGGTTTCTGGTGCTCTGCCTTCACTTGCTGGTAAACCAGGCAGGACTGTACATAGTTGGCCACTTCTCTTTTCATGTTAGGCCACCAATATTGCACCTTCAGATCTCGGTACATCTTAGTGTTACCCGGATGCAGTGAGAATGACGACGAATGTGCCTCCGCCATGATCAACCTTTCTTAGCTCATCATCATTCGGAACGTACCAATGGTCCCGAAACCTCAAGATGCCATCCTCTGAGCAATTGAATTCAGAAGATGTATTGGTCAACTTGGCCACAATAGCTTCCTTTTCTTCCGAGTCCATCTGTTGAGCCTCCTTAATTTTGTCCAATAGAGTAGGTCGTATGGTCAAGTCGGCAAGTAAGATCGAAAGCTCTGAAACTACCTCTAACTCAAACCTATTCATCTCTTTCCTTAATGAAGCTGGCATACAACAAGCAACTGACTCCATGGTCTTAGAAATCCTACTCAAAGCGTCTGCTACCGTATTCGCCTTTCCAGGATGATACTTAATTTCGAAGTCATAGTCTTTCACAAACTCCAACCATCTCCTTTGTCTCATGTTTAAATATTTCTGCGTAAAAAAATATTTTAAACTCTTATGGTCCGAAAACACTTCACACTTCTGACCATAGAGATAGTGCCTTCATATTTTTAACGCAAATACCACCGCTGCAAATTCTAAGTCATGCGTCGGATAATTCTTCTCATAAATCTTCTATTGCCTAGAGGCATAGGCAATTACCTTTCCGCTCTACATCAATACGCATCCTAATCCTATTTTGGATGCGTCACAGTAGATACTAAATATCCCATTCTCCACGGGCAGAATCAACAATGGCGCTGTGGTCAACTTTTGCTTCAAGGTTTGAAAACTTTCTTCACAGGCCTTAGACCACATGTATTTCACTTCCTTCTTTGTTAAGTTTGTCAGAGGTTTGGCTATGATTGAGAACCCTTCAATAAACTTCCGATAATACCCAGCCAGGCCTACTAAACTTCGTACTTCACTTGCATTTCTCGGCTGAGGCCACTCCTTCACAGCTTGAACCTTAGCCGGGTCTACCGAAACGCCTTCTTTTGAAATTACGTGGCCTAAGAAATTCACCTGATTCAACCAAAACCCGTACTTGGAAAACTTAGCATACAATTTGTGTTGCTTCAACATATCCAAAACGGCCATCAAGTGCTTCGCATGTTCTTCATCATTTCGGGAATATATCAGAATGTCATCTATGAACACTATCACGAACTTATCCAGGAACTCCCGAAACACTCTGTTCATGAGATCCATGAAAGCTGCCGGGGCATTCGTTAAACCGAAGGACATAACCCTGAACTCATAGTGCCCATAACATGTTCTAAAAGCGGTCTTTGGTATATCCTCAGCTTTAATTTTAAATTGGTGGTACCTTGATCGTAAATCAATATTCGAGAACACACTGGCCCAATGCAATTGGTCAAACAGATCATCAATCCTTGGCAGTGGATACTTATTTTTAATGGTTAACTTATTCAACTCTCGTTAATCCACACACATCCTTAAGGAACCATCTTTCTTCTTCACAAACAAGACCGGAGCGCCCCAAGGAGAAACGCTCGGCCGTACAAAACCCTTGTCTGTTAGCTCTTTCAGCTGGGCTTGCAACTCCCTCAGCTCAACTGGTGCCATTCTATAAGGATTCTTAGACACTGGCATCGCACCAGAAATAATCTCAATAGTGAATTCCATTTCTCGATCTGGAGACAAGCCAGGCAACTCGTCTAGGAACACTTCCGTAAAGTCCTTTACTACTGGAATGTCACACAACTTCAACTCATTTTGCACACTTAGTTCCTCAACGCTTGCTATAAAGCCAAAACATCCATGCTTCATTGAGTACCGGGCACTCACATGCAAGTTCGGCAACTCATCTAGGAACACACCTTTAAGGCTCCCAACTGTCGGGATGTCACTTAACTCTAATTCATCTTGCTTTCATACATCCACAATCCTCGCTATAAAACTGAAACATCCAGGTCTTACCGAGTACAGGGTACTCATCGATGATACTAGAGGCATACAACTCGAACGTAGGGTCGCCTGAAAAAAATAATCCTCCCCGCATTGGGGTCTAAAACTTACAACACCCGACCTGCAATTGATTGTGGCATAGTGCCTATACAACCAATCCATGCCCAATATTACATCATACCCCTTCATACTTATGATGATCAGATCTGCATACAGTTGCCGGCCACCAATAAATATAACCTCTCCCCGTATTGCCTGGTCGAAATGTAAAAGCTCCCCGGAGGGCAACATGACATTATAATTACGATCAACTAGGACGGAATCCAATTTCCACTTAGATATATAATACTGTGCTATGAAAGAATGGGTTGCCCCAGTGTCAATTAAAACATGAGCTGCATTTCCACAGACTAGAACCATACCTGAAATAACTGAAGGCTGAGTAGCTTCCTCATCTTCAATTAGAGCAAAGGTCCTTGAAGAACCGCCCGGAGGTCTCCCAGCCAGCCCAGGACAATCAGCGGCCTTATGCCCCACCCTATCACACCTGAAGCATCGGCTGTGTACAACTTACAATCACCGGGATGATATTTCTAACAGGTAGGGCACAAAGAAGCCGGTGGTGTTCCTTGTGGGCATTTGCCTTTGTCTTGAGCTCTAGGCACTTCATTCGCCCGTTTGACACCATGTTGTGGTTGTGGCTGCCAATCTCGGCTCTGCTGAGGCCGTAATTCTCTAATAAACCTCCTCGACGTTTCTCTCTACCACTGCAGTCCCATTTCAATGTCATCAAGCTCGAGAGCCTTGGCTACAATTCGATGATACGGCATATCTTCAACTTCTGCGGTCTTTACCTCTTTCAAGATCTCTAATTTCAAACCTTGAACAAACTAGTATATTTTATCTTCCTCATCACTGACCATCACACCTGCATATCTGGACAATGATTCAAACATGCGCACGTACTCGGCCACAGATCCTGTCTGGCATAGTTGAGAAAACTCAGCTCTCTTGTTGGCCCGAAGGGCGCAGCTCAAATACTTATTGTAGAATACTGTTTTGAACCTCTGCCATGTCATAACTCCCACATCCATAGTGGCTATCACTGTATCCCACCAGAATACAGCATCCTTCTTTAAGTTGAACACCACACATGTTACCTTCTAAGATTCTTCCACTTTCGCATAAGCAAACATGCTTTCAAGTTTGCAGATCCACTCTTCAGCACTAGTGGGATACGAGGACTGTCCATCAAAAGTTTGAGGCCCAAGCCGTCTGAATCTTTCCATGCTTAGCTCACATGAACTGCTACCCTGTCCATTACCATTTCCATCCCTGTTGAGTAGGATTCCTATTTGTGCAGACTGTTGTCGCACTAATTCCATAAGCTGGCTATTAGAGATCTCATCATCTTGTCTGGGTGCTCTCGGCATTTTCTCTTCTCTAGACACATTAGACAGTACTAACAATATAATTATCTGGGGATCATACTTAAACTTAAATACTTACAATCGATGGAGAGTTCTCATACGGCGGTGTGTTTTGGCAGCCAGTCGTCAGAATCGCTTTTAAAACTCAATCGCTCTGATACCATAATTGTAATGTGTAACACTCGACAACTTCAGCCAGGTGACTTCCTAACTGTATTAACGGTCATAAATATTCAATCTTCACGGTTTAGAGTTTTATACCAAGAATAATTAATTTCATGTGGATTTAAACTAGGTTGGGTGGCAAAGTTATAATAATGGAGGGTGATGACCAATATATAAAGAAAAATGAAATGTTTTAAACCTCACTTGAACCACTGTAGCCGACACCTTCCTTTTCGGCGATTTCTTCCCTCCCAAGCTCTTCTTTCTGCTTTCAGCACACTCTCTTCGACGATCGGTTTCTCTGTCACTACTCGACTACTCTGTGCCCGAGGTATGCAATAGACAACGTAGCTATCTGTTAGTTTGTTAGCCCTGTTTTCTACTCGGCATTGGAGTTTTGGATTTTCCAATAGGCCGACTAATAATAAGAACATTTGAAATCTGAGAGTGGGAATGCTTTTATCAAATCGATTCTGGACATTTAGAACAACCACCCCTGAGTAATCTATCTGTTCTGGGATTTGGATTTCAAACTGCACAGGGTATTAAACTAAGGATTTGGGAATGACTTTAGCTATTAAATCTTAGGATAACTTGAGATTAGAACTAATAGGATTTTGTTTTAACTACTGCAATGTAAATGTTTTAGGTGAAGAAGTTTGAAGAGAAAGGAGCTCAAGTGCTAAGGAGACCAAGTAAGTGAATGTAGTAAGATTTCGGCTAATAGAGCCCTACATCGTGGGAGTACTAGGTTGTTTTAGATGTCTAATGTTTACCTTATGATGATGAGCTTGTCTGCACTAGAAGGAAGATGAATGTTGTGAGTTATACTATTTGATGACCTACTAGTGAATGTGAAGTTGTCTGCTCTGGTATGATCCTTGTCATAGTCTGATTGGTTAAAAGTTCTCATGTTCATGCATCATGAATGTTTCTCAAGCATAAGAAAATGTTTTAATGCATGTTTTCCATGAACAAGATATGTATGTATATATGTATATATATAAGATTTTATGCAATGTGGACTAAGTGAGGGTTGGGGGCGGTTCGGCGTATGTCACAGTCCAAAGAGGGACATATGAATACGACCCGCAGTAGGGAACAAGATCAAACTCACTGTCGAACCCCCTTTACCGGCACAAATCCTCTCTTAATCCTCACAACCTAAACGAAGAATATGATCAAAGACTATGAATGATGATTATGATAAATGACTATGCACGATGAATATGATCCATGACTATGAATGATGAATATGATCCATGACGATGAATGATGAATATGATCCATGACTATGAATGAGGGTTACGAGCAAAGATATGAACAAGAAAAGACTTATGAGCATGTGATTTTCCCAAATTATACATTCATGCATCCATGTTAGTGTTGCATTCCTTACTGAGTATTAGGCTTATAGTTAAATCTTATGATGTAGGTAAAGAGTTAGAAGGTGAGGATTTCCGGTCCAGAGATGATGTTTAAAGTTTGTTGCCGGAGGATGCTCAGTGTGACAGTGAAGGCTGGATAGGCGATGAAGTTCCCTGGTTATGCTCATAGTAAGTCAGAAAAGTTTACGATGAACAGATGACTGAATAGAACAAAATTTCTTATAACAATGAGATTTGGATTTGAAGGGCTTTTCTTTAGAGTCTGAATACGATTTTAAGGATTTATGAATGGTTTGTTTTGCTTGAGTCTTCCGCTATGCGTATTTTAGATGTGTTTATGATTTTTACTCTTTGAAGTTTATGGTTACTAAGTTATGATTCGGGTGAGTTGTGATAATTTCCATCGGATGATGAAAGTGCTATTTTGTCGTCTAGCGATCGGCAGATGTAGAGTGTTTAAGCCATCGGATGATGAGAGTGTTATTTTGTCGTCTAGTGATCGGCAGATGTAGTGTAATAAGTCACCGGATGATGTATATGGTATTTTGTCGTCTAGCGTTCGGTGGATGGAGTGTATTCCTTGACCGGATGATGTAAATGGTATTTTGTCGTCTAGCATTCGGTGGATGAAGTGTAATTCTTCACCGGATGATGTAAATGTTAATTTGTCATCTAGTGACCGGATGATGTGAGTATTCTCTTACTGTTTAATGTCCAGGTAATGTTTTAAGTCGGTCACGTGAAGCACACATGACCACCGGTCGATGTAGGGTAAATATGAACATCTAGTGGAGAATGTTCAGGACCGGGCTGATGTCTTTAACTAGACACGTGCAATGCCCGTGACCACCGGTAGATGTCTATTGCTGGTTGAGATCAGATGTGTCGCGTGGCGGACACGTGATCATCGGTCGATGTGAGTCTATAACCCTATCGGTAGATGCAGATCAAGAGATGTTTGAAAATTAAAAAAAAAAAAAAGAGAAAACAAAGAGGGAATAATATTAACACTAACAATGAACAAGGTGTAAGGAAGTAAGAATCAAATGATTAAGAGATTAAGTAATGAATTGTGTGGCGATTCCGTTGGGGTCGTTACAATTATGGTATCAGACAAAAACCGGGTTCTAAAACGGATTCTGCAGACTGCCTTCCAGCACTGACTGTCACTTGAGCACACTCCAGCAACTGTAAGTATTTATGATTTCAGTAAATGTCACTAAGTTAAGATGCAATTATAATTAATTGTCTAGGAATCCCAAAATGGTTAGAAGTCAGTAGAGAGAGACCAATGAGGATAGCAATGTCATTGCTCAGTTGACAGAGTTGGTCATGCGCCAATCTCGCCAGATCGAACAACTGATGACTACTAGAGAGGAACAAGGCAACTCCAGTACTAATGCAACTCATGATCATGGGGGTGAGCGTTTCCACCGGATTCGACCCTCGATGTTTAATGGACATGTTTCAGATCCTATTTATGCTGAGGAGTGGGTTCAAAAGATAGAAGACATGTTTAAATACGCAAAGGTTGATGAAGGAGATAAAATCACATATGTTGTCTTTCATTTGGAATTAAGTGTAAGGCATTGGTGGGATTCGATCCAGAACACTGCTAATGCCGGAGCTATGAGCTGGGAAATGTTTAAGATTGCCTTCTTTGACAAGTACTTCAATAGGACTATTCGGGCCAACAAGAAGAAGGAGTTCATGAATCTACGACAAACTAGCTCTGTGACGGATTACATATGCAAATTTGATACTTTATCACGATTTGCTCCCCGAATGATTGAGGATGATGAGGATAGGATTTACCAATTTGTTCAAGGACTGAAGCCGAGTTTGTACATGAAAGTAAAGACTGCTGGGATACACAATGTACCTTATGGTGAAGTGACGGCTAAGGCCTTGGAGCTGGAAGAGGCGGAAATGACAGCATATGCACAGCGTGAGCAGCCAAGAAAATTTACGAAGGACGCACAGCCGCCACCACGTCAGAACAAAGGATGGCAGCCGCAACAGAACAGGGGACCACAACAACAACAACAGGGTATAAAGAGACCCTTCAACCAGAATGATGACCAAGGAAAAGGGAAGAGGCCTCTGGCACCCTTATGCCCCACCTGTCAGAAGAACCACCCCGGCGAATGCAAGTTATGTTCTGGCCGCTGTTTCAGATGTGACAAGGTTGGACATATAGTCAGAGACTGCCCCATGCCGCCAGATCCGAACCGTGCTAGGGTAGCACCTAGAGTCTATGCAATGATGGAGGATGAGGAAGCCGTGCAGCATACAGTCATAACAGGTACCATTATCATCTGTGGTTTTGCCGCTTACACACTTATAGATACGGGAGCCACGCACTCGTTTATATCAACCTTGTTTGTATGCAATCACAACTTAGAACTTTTACCAGCCGAAAGGCCATATAATGTTATGTTACCATCAGGGAAGTCCCTACATTCAGAACGGATTGTTAAAGGTGATGTTGTATCCTTAGGAAGTAAGAAACTATATGTAGAACTGATTGTAATTGACATGAAAGGGTATGAGGTGATATTAGGAATGGATTGGTTATTTAGGCACTATGCCACAATAAGTTATAGATCTGGGATGGTTGATTTTCGACCCCCAAATGGTGATCATTATTCTTTCCAAGCTATTCCTAAGATAAGCAAAATACCGATTATATCCTCACTAGAAATTTATCGATTATTGAAAAATGGATGTGAGAGCTATCTGGCTAGTGTAATGGATGTTCGGATGAAGGATAGAATGGAATTACAGGATATTCCCATAGTCCGAGAGTTCCCTGAGGCATTTTTGGATGATTTGCCTGGTTTACCACCTGATAGAGAAATAGAGTTCGTAATAGATACGTACCCTGAGGCCTTACCCGTATCTAAGAATCCTTATCGGATGGCACCTGTTGAGCTAAAGGAGTTAAAAGTCCAACTACAGGAATTAGTAGACAAAGGATTTATACGCCCTAGCAGTTCCCCTTGGGGTGCACCTGTCTTATTTGTCAAGAAGAAAGATGGTTCCTTTAGAATGTGCATAGACTATAGGGAGCTAAATAAGTTGACAATCAAGAATAAGTACCCCTTACCTCGGATTGATGATTTGTTTGACCAATTGCATGGAGCAAAGGTGTTTTTAAAAATAGATTTACGTTCGGGTTATAACCAACTGAAAGTTAAGGAAGGAGATTTACCAAAGACAGCCTTCAGAACCCGTTGTGGACACTACGAATTCTTGGTCATGTCATTTGGACTGACCAATGCACCTGTAACCTTTATGGACTTAATGAATTGAGTGTTTCGTGAGTATTTGGACAAATTTGTAATTGTGTTCATAGATGATATCCTGATATACTCACGGACTGAAGCTGACCATGCAGAGCATTTAAGAGCAGTTTTGACAACATTGAAGGAGCACCAGCTTTATGCCAAATTGTCCAAGTGTGAATTTTGGTTGGACAAGGTTAATTTTCTTGGTCATGTAGTTTCTGCCAATGGCATATCAGTGGACCCGACCAAAATTCTGGCAGTAAAGGATTGGCCACAACCAAATAACGCCAGTGAAGTCCGCAGTTTCCTTGGATTGTCAGGCTATTACAGGAAGTTCATCAGAGGATTTTCTTTAATAGCTAAGCCTCTGACGAATCTGACAAAGAAGGACAATAAGTATTCTTGGACCGAAGCTTGTGAGGATAGCATCCAGACATTGAAAGTGAAGTTAACGACGGCCCCGGTTCTGACCCTTCCAACCGAAGAAGGAAAGTTTAGCGTATTTTGTAATGCATCAAAACTTGGTTTGGGCTGTGTTTTGATGCAAGAAGGCAAGGTTGTAGCGTATGCCTCTAGACAATTAAAGAGTTATGAACAGAACTATCCCACCCATGATTTAGAATTAGCCGCTGTTGTTTTTGCCTTGAAGATATGGAGACACTATTTATATAGACAAGCAGTGTGAGGTGTTTTCTGACCATAAAAGTCTGAGGTATCTCTTTACACAAAAGGAATTGAACATGAGGCAGAGGCGTTGGTTGGAATTTGTCAAGGATTACGACTTTGAGATCAAGTATAACCTGAGTAAGGCTAACTCTGTAGCTGACGCATTGAGCAGGATGTCAACAACTATGCAACCCGTTGCGTCAACCATGTCTATACCTTTGAGGACCGAAGTTCAGAGGTTTGAATTGGAGATAGTTCCAGAGTTATCAACCTTACTTGTCGATTTGACCATTCAACCAACGGTTTTGGAAAAGATCAAAGAGGCACAACAAAAGGACTCTGAGGAGAATAACAGTATGATGAACAAGGTGAAGGACACCACCTCCGAGTTTAGTCTTCCAAGGATGGGATTCTGAGGTTTAGAAATAGATGGTATGTCCCCAATGATGAAGGATTACGTAAGTTAATTTTGGCTGAGGCGCATTCGTCCCCCTTTTCTGTACATCCTGGCAGCACCAAGATGTATCGAGACCTGAAGTTACTCTATTGGTGGCCAAACTTAAAGAGGGATGTTGCTAAGTATGTAGAGTCATGTTTGGTTTGCCAACAAGTTAAAGACGAGCACCAACGTCCAGGAGGCACCCTTCAGCCTCTACCTATTCCCGAGTGGAAGTGGGAACACATAACTATGGATTTCGTCGTAGGATTACCTAAGACAACTAAGGGACATGATAGTATTTGGGTTGTGATTGATAGACTGACGAAATCAGCCCATTTCTTACAAGTAAGGACAACCTACTCGATGGACCAGCTTGCTGATCTTTATGTACAAGAAGTTATTAGGTTGCATGGAATCCCTGCATCTATTGTTTCTGATCGTGACCCTAGGTTCACCTCCCGATTTTGGAAAGGTCTACAAGGCACACTTGGCACGAGGTTGTCCTTCAGCACTGCCTTTCACCCGCAGACAGATGGACAATCTGAAAGGACTATTCAGATACTTGAAGATATGCTGAGGGCGTGTGTGCTAGATTTCCAGTCATCCTGGAGTCGATACTTACCTTTGGTTGAGTTCTCCTACAATAACAGTTATCAGTCCACTATCGGAATGGCACCTTATGAAGCACTGTATGGCAGGAAATGTAGGTCACCTCTGTATTGGGATGAGGTTGGGGAAGTAAAACTTCTAGGACCCGAACTTCTGCAGCAGATGTCTGAAAAGATTTCTGTTATTAGGAAGAGGATGATGACTGCTCATTGTCGACAGAAGAGTTATGCGGACCAAAGGAGGAGGAATCTTGAATTTACGGTCGGGGATGATGTATTCCTGAAGGTTTCACTGTTCAAGGGAGCCTTAAGATTAAGCAAAAAGGGAAAGCTTAATCCACGATTTATTGGACCATTCCATGTTTTGGCTAGAATCAGTAGTACAGCTTACAGACTGCAGTTGCCTCCATCATTGGATAAAGTTCATAATGTTTTCCATGTGTCAATGTTAAGAAAATGTATATGGGACCCTACACAAGTTGTTAAACCAGTGGAATTTGTGATTGAGCCGACATTAACGTATGAAGAGAAGCCAGTGCAGATATTGGAATCCGCAGTTAAGACTCTGAGGAATAAAGAGATTCCGTTGGTCAAAGTTTTATGGAAGAATCATGGCATTGAAGAAGCCACTTGGGAGCGACGACAGGACATGTTAGACAAGTATCCAGAGTTATTTGTTTGATCAATTTTCGGGGATGAAAATTTTGTTTAAGGAGGGGTGGATGTAACACCCGACAACTTCAGCCAGGTGACTTCCTAACTGTATTAACGGTCATAAATATTCAATCTTCACGGTTTAGAGTTTTATACCAAGAATAATTAATTTCATGTGGATTTAAACTAGGTTGGGTGGCAAAGTTGTAATAATGGAGGGTGATGACCAATATATAAAGAAAAAGGAAATGTTTTAAACCTCACCTGAACCATTGTAGCCGACACCTTCCTTTTCGGCAATTTCTTCCCTCCCAAGCTCTTGCTCTCTGCTTTCAGCACACTCTCTTTGATGATCGATTTCTCTGTCACTACTCGACTACTCTGTGCCCGAGGTATGCAATAGACAACGTAGCTAGCTGTTAGTTTGTTAGCCCTGTTTTCTACTCGGCATTGGAGTTTTGGATTTTCCAATGGCCGACTAATAATAAGAACATTTGAAATCTGAGAGTGGGAATGCTTTTATCAAATCGATTCTGGACATTTAGAACAACCACCCCTGAGTAATCGATAATCGAATCTGTCTGTTCTGGGATTTGGATTTCAAACTGCACAGGGTATTAGACTAAGGATTCGGGAATGACTTTAGCTATTAAATCTTAGGATAACTTGATATTAGAACTATTAGGATTTTATTTTAACTACTGCAATGTAAATGTTTTAGGTGAAGAAGTTTGAAGAGAAAGGAGCTCAAGTGCTAAGGAGACCAGGTAAGTGAATGTAGTAAGATTTCTGGCTAATAGAGCCATACATCGTGGGAGTACTAGGTTGTTTTAGATGTCTAATATTTACCTTATGATGATTAGCTTGTGTGCACTTGAAGGAATGATGAATGTTGTGAGTTATACTATTTGATGACCTACTAGTGAATGTGAAGTTGTCTGCTCTGGTATGATCCTTGTCATAGTCTGATGGGTTAAAAGTTCTCATGTTCATGCATCATGAATGTTTCTCAAGCATAAGAAAATGTTTTAATGCATGTTTTCCATGAACAAGATATGTATGTATATATGTATATATATAAGATTTTATGCAACGTGGACTAAGTGAGGGTTGGGGGCGGTTCGGCGTATGTCACAGTCCAAAGAGGGACATATGAATACGACCCGCAGTAGGGAACAAGATCAAACTCACTGTCGAACCCCCTTTACCGGCACAAATCCTCTCTTAATCCACACAACCTAAATGAAGAATATGATCAAAGACTATGAATGATGATTATGATAAATGACTATGCACGATGAATATGATCCATGACTATGAATGATGAATATGATCCATGACGATGAATGATGAATATGATCCATGACTATGAATGATGGTTACGAGCAAAGATATGAACAATAAAAGACTTATGAGCATGTGATTTTCCCAAATTATACATTCATGCATCCATGTTAGTGTTGCATTCCTTACTAAGCATTAGGCTTATAGTTAAATCTTATGATGTAGGTGAAGAGTTAGAAGGTGAGGATTTCCGGTCCAGAGATGATGTTTAAGTTGGTTGCCGGAGGATGCTCAGTATGACAGTGAAGGCTGGATAGGCGATGAAGTTCCCTGGTTATGCTCATAGTAAGTCAGAAAAGTTTACGATGAACAGATGACTAAATAGAACAGAATTTCTTATAACAATGAGATTTGGATTTGAAGGGCTTGTCTTTAGAGTCTGAATATGATTTTAAGGATTTATGAATGGTTTGTTTTGCTTGAGTCTTCCGCTATGCGTATTTTAGATGAGTTTATGATTTTTACTCTTTGAGGTTTATGGTTACTAAGTTAAGATTCGGGTGAGTTGTGGTAATTTCCATCGGATGATGAAAGTGCTATTTTGTCGTCTAGCGATCGGCAGATGTAGAGTGTTTAAGCCATCAGATGATGAGAGTGTTATTTTGTCGTCTAGTGATCGCAGATGTAGTGTAATAAGTCACCGGATGATGTATATGGTATTTTGTCGTCTAGCGTTCGGTGGATGAGTGTATTCCTTCACCGGATGATGTAAATGGTATTTTGTCGTCTAGCATTCGGTGGATGAAGTGTAATTCTTCACCGAATGATGTAAATGTTAATTTGTCGTCTAGTGACCGGATGATGTGAGTATTCTCTTACTGTTTAATGTCCAGGTAGTGTTTTAAGTCGGTCACGTGAAGCACACATGACCACTGGTCGATGTAGGGTAAATATGAACATCTAGTGGAGAATGTTCGGGACCGGGCGATGTCTTTAACTAGACACGTGCAATGCCTGTGACCACCGGTGGATGTCTATTGCTGGTTGAGATCAGATGTGTCGCGTGGCGGACATGTGATCATCGGTCGATGTGAGTCTATAACCCTATCGGTAGATGCAGATCAAGAGATGTTTGAAAAAAAAAAAAAAAAAAAAAGAGAAAACAGAGAGGGAATAATATTAACACTAACAATGAACAAGGTGTAAGGAAGTAAGAATCAAATGATTAAGAGATTAAGTAATGAATTATGTGGCGATTCCGTTGGGGTCGTTACATAACGACCCCGACCCGGCCAGGGCCGCCACGGAGTTGCCATGACGTAGACTTAACATAAGACTCTACATTTCTTATAAGAAGTTCTCCCTTACCTTTTCCCATATATATATATATTTTTTATCACATTCTAACTAATGGAGAATCATTCAATTAAAGCTGCCAGAAATCGGCTAGTGAGGGAGAGCAAATTTGCCCAAACAGGAAAGTATCGTAGGCGAGTTATTAACATTCAATTCCCCTCGGGTTTCTACTAATTGAGACCGGCCGACGTTAACATACTCAGAATCTGACGACGAAAACGTCCTCAGAATCTGCTGGTGATGACATACTCAGAATTGAGCTACGTTACCGTCCTCGGACTTCGACGATATTATCGTCCCCGGAATACCCAGACCTATTCGTCCACAGACCATCGTCCACAAACTACTTAAACGTACCGTCCACACCGACTACTTAACGTACTCGTCCACACAGACTCATTCGTCCACGTGACTTATCGTCCACACACACTACTTAACTTACTCGTCCACGCAGTGTAGCGACCCGAGAGGATCGTCACATAATCTGTATATTTCTTAATCATTTAATCCTTAATACTCACACATGATTCATTATTAGCAGTGTATTTCTTTTTTTTTTAACATAATTTAACTCAAGATGTCATATGCGACTCGCTAAGCCTCAATCAGCAAAGGAAAACATTACATATCTGCCGGCGAGCAGTACAATGTGTATCGGCTATTGAAGGGAAAACTTTATGTTATAGACTGCATCTACCGATAGAAGAATGAACCACATCTACCAGTCTTTAGACGACAAAACCGTGTTTATACCATCCGGTGGAGAAGCTCTCTACATCATCCGATGAAATAAGGGTACATCATCCGGTGGTCATGTGCATCTCACGTGAATAATTAAAACATGACTCGGTCACTAAACGACAATTAACATTCTCATCATCCGGTGACTTATTACACTACATCTGCTGATCACTAGACGACAAAATAATACTTTCATCATCCGATGACTTAAACACTCTACATCTGCCGATCGCTAGATGACAAAATAGCACTTTCATCATCTGATGGCTTAAACACTCTACATCTGCCGAACACTAAACGACAAGTTAACATTTACACCATCGAGCGAGGAAACAAACTACATATTCCGGTGACGTCATACTACATCTTCCGGTGACGTCACCCGGAAGACTCAATCGTTTAACTCTCATCTATTGACATCCGCCGATGACGTCAGCCGGATGATTGCTACATCCAGCTTCTATCATACGGCAGTAAAACACTATAATCATCAAACATCTTCATCCGATAGAACATATCACAACTCCCCCTATTCTTAACTTAGTAGCTATAAACCTCAATGAGTAAAGATCATAATTTCATCTAAAATACGCATAGCGAAGACTCAGACAAAACAAATCATTCATTAATTCTTAAAATCGTATTCAGACTCTAAAAACAAGCCCTTCAAATCCAAATCTCATTGTTATAAGAAATTCTGTTCTATTTAGTCATCTGTTCATCGTAAACTTTTCTGACTTACTATGAGCATAACCAGGGAACTTATTCGCCTATCCAGCCTTCACTGTCACACTGAGCATCCTCCATCAACCAAGCTTAGACATCCTCGTTAACCTTGAGTTCCTCACCTGAAAACTCGTCACCTACATCATAAGGTTTAAACTATAAGCCTAATGCTTAGTAAGGAATGCAACACTAACATGGATGCATGAATGTATAGTTTGGGAAAATCACATGCTCATAAGTCTTCTTTTCTTGTTCATATCTTTGCTTGAATCATCATTCATAGTCATAGATCATATTCAACATTCATAGTCATTGGTCATATTCATCATTCATAGTCATTGATCATATTCATCATTCATAGTCATTGATCATATTCATCATTCATAGTCATTGATCATATTCATCATTCACAGTCATTGATCATATTCATCATTCATATAAGTTGTGTGGATTAAGAGAGGATTTGTGCCGGTAAAGGAGGTTCGACAGTGAGTTTGATCTTGTTCCCTACTGCAGGTCGTATTCATATGTCCTTTTTTGGACTGTGACGTACTCCGAACCGCCCCCAACCCTCACTTAATCCACGTTGCATAAATCTTATATATATACACATATATACATACATATCTTGTTCATGGAAAACATGCATTAAAACATTTTCTTATGCTTGAGAAATATTCATGATGCATGAACATGAGAACTTTTAACCCATCAGACTATGACAAGGATCTTATCGGAGCAGACAGCTTCACATTCACTACCAGGTCATCAAATAGCATAACTCACATCATAAGGTAAACATCAGACATCTAAAACAACCTGGTACTCCCACGATGTAGGGCTCTATTAGCCGAAAATCTTAATACATTCACTTACCTGGTCTCCTTAGCACTTGAGCTCCTTTCTCTTCAAACTTCTTCACCTAAAACATTTACATTGCAGTAGTTAAAACAAAAATCCTAATAGTTCTAATCTCAAGTTATCCTTAGATTTAATAGCTAAAGTTATTCCCGAGTCCTTAGTCTAATACTCTGTGCAGTTTGAAATCCAAAACCAAAACAGACTGATTCGATTATCGATAACTCAGAGGTGGTTGTTCTAAATGTCCAGAATCAATTTGATAAAAGCATTCCCACCCTCAGATTCCAAATGTTCTTATCATTAGTCGGCCATTGGAAAATCCAAAACTCCAATGCCAAGTAGAAACAGGGTTAACAAGCTAACAGATAGCTACATTGACTAATGCATACCTCGGGCACAGAGTAGTCAGAGAACCGATCGTCGAAGGGAGTATGCCGAAAGCAGGGAGCAAGAGCTTGGGAGAGAAGAAATCGCCGAAAAGGAAGGTGTCGGCTACAGTGGTTCAAGTGAGGTTTAAAACATTTCCTTTTTCTTTATATATTGGTCATCACCCTCCATTATTACAACTTTGCCACCCAACCTAGTTTAAATCCACATGAAATTAATTATTCTTGGTATAAGTCCTAAACTGTAAAGATTAAATATTCATGACCGTTAATACAATTAGGAAAATCACCTGGCCGTTAACTCGGGTGTTACACGCAGACTCATTCATCTACGTGACTTATCGTCCACACAGACTACTTAACTTATTCGTCCAGACAGACTACTTAACTTATTCGTCTACGCAGACTACTTTAAGTGACTTATCGTCCACACAGACTACTTAACTTACTCGTGCACGCAGACTACTTCGTCTACGTGACTTATCATCCACATAGACTACTTAAGTTACTCGTCCACGCAGACTCATTGTCCACAGGACCCTCTTAAACCCCACGTGACAGTGGATGATAACTTCTACCGAACACGTCTAACTCATAGAGATAGACTGCATGGATCATTCTAAAAACCAAACTAATCCTTACGGTAAGAAAACCTAAAATCGTCCAATACCGTCTCACATAACTCACAGAACCATCACCAAATGTAAATATGAAATTTTCCTAAACCATCACCAAACGAATACTTTTATAAAATCATTCAAAATGACATAACTCCAAGTCTAAATCTACTATAAAATTTCAAAACATCAGACTCTTCTGTAATGCCTAAAATTTCATTGCATCCTAAAAAAATCAATCCTTTTCACACCTTACTACCACAAAACACTCGGAGCACGCCCACGGTCAATCCAACCCAGCCAAAACACGCCCCGTCGCCACGAGCCCCAACCACCGACTATCTACACATAATCATCGGGAGGAGGTTCCTCACCTTCGTGCACGTCACCTACATCATACGATAATCACATTAAGCCTAAAACTCAGTAAGGAGGTGCACTATCCATGAGTGTTGTGCCCCATAGGCCCATCACACGATCACAGGTACATTCACATGATTTATCTAATTTATGTACTTACACACTTTACTCTTTTGCAGGTGACATTTCTTACACCGACTTGGATGACATACTCACCGATGTAAAGTGGGAGATGGAAGCTCAAGATCAGGAGCAACCGAAGCACGTCATTGCTTGGAAGACAAGGCTCGGAGAGCCCGAAGCTCATATGGGAATTTGTCTTCCCGAGCATTGATTTCTATGTATTTTTATTTTGAAACTTATTGGGCAAACATTGGCCTTTTTGTTAAGATTTCATATAAGCATGCATGTTAGGCATTTAGCATTAGATGCTTGGTAGGATAGATGTTGCTTGGTTTGGTTTTAATTGGCTTGAGAACCAAAGGAGTGGGTTAATGAAGAAAACCAGCTGCTGTGCATTGAAGAGAACCGAACCACTTGCTACTTGAAGAACCGGGCCGCTGCTGTTTTTGAAGAGAACCGAGTGAAGCTTCATTTTGTGAACCAGAACTCAGCGAAGGGAACCAGAGAAGCCGCGGCGACTGCACTCGAAGATGGAGGGGACCACTTCCGTTTTTGGCCCGAATCGTCGTCGCCTTCATGTCGGAGAAGTTGCCGTGCAAGGAAACCGGCGAGTTGACAGAAACAGGGCTACCCTCGAAGCCCTAGCGACAGAGGAATCTTGCCTGCTTCTTTTTCCCGCGCCTTCAACGGTTCTCACCATTTTTAAAATGTTCTCCAGCCACTAGGATATAAATCATGGCAATTGGTGTCTGTAAATCTTGGTTCAGTTTATGAGGACAAGTAGACCGTTTCCCTAAGAGAGAAACCGAGAAGGAATTCGCCGACAGGTGAGCTTCGGCTTTGCCGAATAGGAGACAGCCTCCTAGTTCAACAACCCAAGGTTGTTGTTGAACTCTAGCACCACTCTCCTCTCCTCCCTATCGAGGGCTGGAAACCAGAAGGAGGTGGACAGAACCGGTTCCTCAAGTCGACGCCTTCCTCTGGAAAAGCGTTCTGTCGGAGCTTAACATTAGTTAGCTGACCGACTTGAGGTTGTGTGACTCTCTGTTGAATTAACTGGACAACGCCATTCACCTTACACACACTTCACTCGCACGACACTAATCTCACTAAAACTCTCTGATTCTTACTGTATTTTCGCACGTTTATTTTTCTGTTTTTGAGGTCACTCGGTTTGGCCGAGCACCGGAGTAGCTAACGATCTCTTTAAGCTGTTGCAGGAGCTTATTTATGGCTTGACTCACAACATTTGGTATCAGAGCCAAACCTGGCTTTGTGTTGTTTTCAATTTTTCTGTTTTGTGTTCTTTCTCTGTTAGTCTTTCGTCCTTTGTTGTTCTGTTTATTTGTTCATGTTTCATTTCTGTTTCACCCACCAGCATCTTGTTTAAGCATGTTTGATCTCTGTTTAGATAGTGTCTCGTGTCAGCTGTTTTATTTTTCGTTCTTGTTCTGTTTGAGTGTTTTCATTTCTGTTGTTTTATGTTTTGTTGTTATTGTCTAGAATGTCTCGTGTCTAGGAGAATTATTTATTGAAGTATGCTGTTTAGATGCACTGGAATGAGCTTCACTTGAACGTTATAAACTGTTTATCTTCAGCATGTTCATCACATGATTAGCTCATTGTTTGCTGTTCTTGTGTTTCTGTTCTCTGTTTTGCATTTTTGTTTTCTGTTTGAGTCTGTTTGTTTGGTTTTAATTGGCTTGAGAACCAAAGGAGTGGGTTAATGAAGAAAACCAGCTGCTGTGCATTGAAGAGAACCGAACCACTTGCTACTTGAAGAACCGGGCCGCTGCTGTTTTTGAAGAGAACCGAGTGAAGCTTCATTTTGTGAACCAGAACTCAGCGAAGGGAACCAGAGAAGCCGCGGCGACTGCACTCGAAGATGGAGGGGACCACTTCCGTTTTTGGCCCGAATCGTCGTCGCCTTCATGTCGGAGAAGTTGCCGTGCAAGGAAACCGCGAGTTGACAGAAACAGGCTACCCTCGAAGCCCTAGCGACAGAGGAATCTTGCCTGCTTCTTTTTCCCGCGCCTTCAACGGTTCTCACCATTTTTAAAATGTTCTCCAGCCACTAGGATATACATCATGGCAACTTTGTGTCTGTAAATCTTGGGTCAGTTTATAGGGACAATAGACCGCGTTTTTTCCCTAAGAGAGAAACCGAGAAGGAATTCGCCGACAGGTGAGCTTCGGCTTTGCCGAATAGGAGACAGCCTCCTAGTTCAACAACCCAAGGTTGTTGTTGACTCTAGCACCACTCTCCTCTCCTCCCTATCGAGGCTGGAAACCAGAAGGAGGTGGACAGAACCGGTTCCTCAAGTCGACGCCTTCCTCTGGAAAAGCGTTCTGTCGGAGCTTACATTAGTTAGCTGACCGACTTGAGGTTGTGTGACTCTCTGTTGAATTAACTGGACAACGCCATTCACCTTACACACACTTCACTCGCACGACACTAATCTCACTAAAACTCTCTGATTCTTACTGTATTTTCGCACGTTTATTTTTCTGTTTTTGAGGTCACTCGGTTTGGCCGAGCACCGGAGTAGCTAACGATCTCTTTAAGCTGTTGCAGGAGCTTATTTATGGCTTGACTCACAACATTTGGTATCAGAGCCAAACCTGGCTTTGTGTTGTTTTCAATTTTTCTGTTTTGTGTTCTTTCTCTGTTAGTCTTTCGTCCTTTGTTGTTCTGTTTATTTGTTCATGTTTCATTTCTGTTTCACCCACCAGCATCTTGTTTTAAGCATGTTTGATCTCTGTTTAGATAGTGTCTCGTGTCAGCTGTTTTATTTTTCGTTCTTGTTCTGTTTGAGTGTTTTCATTTCTGTTGTTTTATGTTTTGTTGTTATTGTCTAGAATGTCTCGTGTCTAGGAGAATTATTTATTGAAGTATGCTGTTTAGATGCACTGGAATGAGCTTCACTTGAACGTTATAAACTGTTTTATCTTCAGCATGTTCATCACATGATTAGCTCATTGTTTGCTGTTCTTGTGTTTCTGTTCTCTGTTTTGCATTTTTGTTTTCTGTTTGAGTCTGTTTGTTTGGTTTTATTGTTTCATTGGTCTGGTTGTGTAGTTTGGTTCAATCATCTAAGATAGTGCGTCAATTCCTTGCTGAAATTAATGACTACTTATTAACACATGAATCTCTATCATTTGCTGCTATAAATCTGTTTGATTCCTACACTGTTTTCTTTGTTCTGTTTCAGTTTGTGGTCCAGAATAACCACGTAGCATATTGTCCTGCTTAGATAATCAGCATGCGTGAACGTTTCAATATGTCTTTGTTAATTTATGTTTTCAGTTTACCACAAGAAAATCCAACACTTGCATAAGATTACTCTGTTCTGTTATCTTCACTGTTAGCATTTATCTTGTATACTCATCATGTATTGTATTACTCAAAGTATCTTGCTTTTGAACTCGCTGAAAATTATGTCCACGTATTCTATTAATATGCCCAGAAACAGTCCACTCTTGCATTAAAATATTATTCTGCACCCTTGAATCAGTTTATTCTCTGTTTAGTATTCGGAATACTATCGTTTGAAAAGAGTGATTTTTGTAAACTGTTTGCTTGCTTCTCTATGACCCTGTTTTAGTGAAGTTTGCAGAAACGTAAGAATTTCTTGGATATATTTGCACGAATCTTGTTTCTGTTATCTGCCTAGAACACTAACTCGTGATTTCTTCTGTGTTAATGCATGGGTGTTCTTGTTATGTTTCAGTTTACATTCCTCTGATTTCTGCCATCCAGAATACCCACGTTAAGTTGAAATTTAATTGTAAGCTGTTTATTTTGCTGCATATTACTGTGAAGAACATGGTTCAAATTCTACATTTCTATGTCCAAATTTATGAGAAATTTTGTGTTGGTTGGAAAACTCAAATACCAACTCTCTGTTGATTGAATTCTGCCAAATTCCTCTCATTGCTGGTTTGTGTCTATTGGGTCACTGTTTTAGAGCATCTCACAGGTTTTAAGTTGCTAAAAAATTGCAAAATTTGGTTATTAGAAAGTCTGAAAAGTGTTTGGAAATTCTATGCTGGAAGGTAATTTGCTAAACTATTTTAGAAGCTATGAAAATCTGATTTCTGGTTGTTGAGTTTAATTCTTGTTTTTAATGCTTAATTGCTTGCTTAAAATCACTGACCTATGAACATTAGTTCTGTTTTAGCAGCAAGTAAAAATTGGAATTTGATTGTAGCTTACCATTTGCTGTTTTCTAATTGCTAAAATCTGTGCAGATCGGTTTGCTCATTTTCTGCATACATATTTTGTTTAAGATTCTGTTTATGTTCAAAACTGTTTTTCTGGGTCTTTGTGTTGTTGTTCAAATTGTGTGTCTGAAAGTGGAGTCTCCAAGGCCAATAAATTAGTTTAAATCCGAGGAGCATTATTGTTGCAATTGGTATTTTTATTCTGCTGTTTTTAGGACAAGTCTTTGCTGTTTTCTATGACAATGTATAGGGAAAGTTCTTCTAAGTATTATCCTAGCCGTCCCAACTTTGGTCCTCAGCCTAGACATGAATATACATCCAAGTTTGAGGAACATTCAAGGGATGAAATAAGGATGAGGCATAGAGTTGATTACCGACCAAACCGAGAACCAAATTTTGAACCTAAGCCAAACCGAAGGACTTCCTATAGCCATTTGGATATTGCGGAACCATATGATGATTTCTTACCAAATTTTAATGGCCGTTCAAAAGATTACCATAATTGGATAGCAAGAGTAGAGGAATTGTTTGAGCTTAATGATATTTCAGAGAGAAGCAAAATCAAGCTAGCTGCTTCTAGTCTCACCGGGGATGCTAGATTGTGGTGGGAAGAAATTAAGATGAAAGAAAGGATGAAGGGCGAAATTTGCACTTGGAGGTTAATGAAGAGACTATTGAAAAAAGAATTTGCCCCAAGCCCACAAGAGCAAGGCTATTGTTACTATCCAAAACCACCTCAAGAATACATACCAAATAGAAGGGCCAAAAACCAAAGAGTAAGGGAAAGAAATAGGACCAACTATGAGTATCCACCAAGCCTTCAATTGAGCAAAAATAAAATGGATGAGTTGTACGAAGATTTACTGAATATAAGGAATAATCTTGAAGTGTTGTCCAAAACCATTAATGCCTCTTATGATCAAAAAGTGTATAATCGGGTGGAAGTTATAGAGAAGAAATTTGTAGAGCCATCACCTCCCTTAGCCTCAACTCAAGTTGAAATTATTGAAAGATCTCATAGCCTAGAAGAAGAAGATAATGAGATGGTAGAAGAAGAAATTATCTACGCTATGGAAGGTCCATTACTTGAATTGAATGAAGTCTTGGAAAAAGAAAAAAAATTGGACTATGACTCGGATGAGCAAGAGGGTGATGAGCGGTTGGAAATTCTAGAAAGAAATTGTTTAGAATCCCCTACCCCAATCGGTTGCATTGAAAATTTTGGAGTTATGGATCATGTTGAAGAATGCTTGGATTGTGAGGTCAATTTATTAACAACAAGTTTGCAAACAAGAAGGTTGATGGAAGAGACCTTTACTAAGAAAGAAACCCTATGTGCAATGTATGCACTTAATCCTTTTTCCCAAACTTATCAAGAGACCTACCAAATAGAAAGGAGCTACCTAGACCCATTTTTAATCCAAATCGAGAGTGTCTCGTATGCCTTGAAAATTATTGGAATTCCCATATTTGCCTCAATGACCAAGGATGGAAAAATTTGTTTGAACACCATGGAACATCCTATTTCCTTCAATATGATTCCAAAGGATGAATTTTCTAGTAAGGCCGTGAACAATAAAACGCCCAGGTATGTACCACAAAACTCTTTAATTTCTTGGATTTTTAGAATTGGTTGGGATAACAATTATATTTTGTGGTGTGATAAAATTTCTTGTATGCATCGCATCATTGAAAATGTTGATGTTTACCCTATTTTAAAGAAACTGTTTTTGGGTATGAAAAGGTCATGTGGTAAAGCTTTGGAAAATTATGTTATGCATGATAAATTGAACATAGATCTTTATTACCTATTCTTTTCATGGCATTATTTTCTTTGGTTCTTAAAGATTATTCTACTCATGAATGGCATGAAACTAGTTGATAAATTCAGATTTTTAAGGTTCAAAACTCTTTATTTTGAGAAGAAGCAGTTTGAAAATGAGAGTATGAAAGAATTTTCTTTGCTGTTTTTCTTCAGGCAAGAAAAGGAATGCTTAATATGCTGTTTTTACATGGGAGATATGCAATGGAAATTCTGGTTTAAAAACATGATACCCGAAATGAGCTTTATTGAACTTGAAATTTGTTATGTACTAGCTAAGTTCATTTTTATTTGGAAACCTTTGCATAAATCTCTCTTTTATAAGCTAAACATTGAAGAAGAATTTGAAAATCATGACAATTATTTTGTGAAAAGGATATTGATTTGGGATAAGAAAGAAGTCGGGTTGATGTTAGATATACATAGTTATTATAATTCTTTCTTGAGCCTAACCCAAGTTACTTCTTATGCTTTGAAAGAAGAATGTTTTTCCTTTATATTTTCATGGATGAAGGATGGGAAGAGTTACTTTGGAACCTCATGGCTTCCTAACCTTTTTACGAGGAACAACCTCATTGAAATAGCCAAGGAGGTATGTGGTACTTCAACTACAAGGTATGTAACCTCCAATCATTTAATCTTTTGGATATTTAGGATTGGTTGGATTGAAGTTAGTGTTATTGGTATGTATGACAAAATTTTTCTGGTTCTTATTACATTTGTGGATTGCATTATTGACTTATCTTTATCTATGCTTGATTTCGAAGTTATGAAAAGGACTAGGAAAAGAAATGTTGCTACTAAATATGTTGATACCTATTTTGAGGAATTAATGAATCCTAACTCACTTGTTTGTTCAAAAATGTGCATCTTTTCTTTTGAGGGGATAAAACTTGAATGTTGTGATAAGCTTGGTATAATTGATATGAATAAATCTTGCTTACAAATTATTAGCCATGAACTAACCATGTTTATTCGGTTGACCCGAAAATATTATTGGTGGCTAAAAGGTTTTCAATTAATTATCTTGATGGTCAAGTATATTGTGTCTCTATTAAAGTTCAAAGCCCTTATGAAATCTAGTGTTGAAGAAGTCTACTCCGGGGGGGAGGACGATGGCCTTGATGGGCCCGACTTATCGGATTTGAGGACAAATCCTCAACAACCTGGGGAGGATGTTGTGCCCCATAGGCCCATCACACGATCACAGGTACATTCACATGATTTATCTAATTTATGTACTTACACACTTTACTCTTTTGCAGGTGACATTTCTTACACCGACTTGGATGACATACTCACCGATGTAAAGTGGGAGATGGAAGCTCAAGATCAGGAGCAACCGAAGCACGTCATTGCTTGGAAGACAAGGCTCGGAGAGCCCGAAGCTCATATGGGAATTTGTCTTCCCGAGCATTGATTTCTATGTATTTTTATTTTGAAACTTATTGGGCAAACATTGGCCTTTTTGTTAAGATTTCATATAAGCATGCATGTTAGGCATTTAGGGTTAGATGCTTGGTAGGATAGATGTGGCTTGGTTTGGTTTTAATTGGCTTGAGAACCAAAGGAGTGGGTTAATGAAGAAAACCAGCTGCTGTGCATTGAAGAGAACCGAACCACTTGCTACTTGAAGAACCGGGCCGCTGCTGTTTTTGAAGAGAACCGAGTGAAGCTTCATTTTGTGAACCAGAACTCAGCGAAGGGAACCAGAGAAGCCGCGGCGACTGCACTCGAAGATGGAGGGGACCACTTCCGTTTTTGGCCCGAATCGTCGTCGCCTTCGTGTCGGAGACGTTGCCGTGCAAGGAAACCGGCGAGTTGACAGACAGGGCTACCCTCGAAGCCCTAGCGACAGAGGAATCTTGCCTGCTTCTTTTTCCCGCGCCTTCAACGGTTCTCGCCATTTTTCAAATGTTCTCCAGCCACTAGGATATAAATCATGGCAATTGGTGTCTGTAAATCTTGGTTCAGTTTATGAGGACAAGTAGACCGTTTCCCTAAGAGAGAAACCGAGAAGGAATTCGCCGACAGGTGAGCTTCGGCTTTGCCGAATAGGAGACAGCCTCCTAGTTCAACAACCCGAGGTTAGTGTTGAACTCTAGCACCACTCTCCTCTCCTCCCTATCGAGGGCTGGAAACCAGAAGGAGGTGGACAGAACCGGTTCCTCAAGTCGACGCCTTCCTCTGGAAAAGCGTTCTGTCGGAGCTTAACATTAGTTAGCTGACCGACTTGAGGTTGTGTGACTCTCTGTTGAATTAACTGGACCACGCCATTCACCTTACACACACTTCACTCGCACGACACTAATCTCACTAAAACTCTCTGATTCTTACTGTATTTTCGCACGTTTATTTTTCTGTTTTTGAGGTCACTCGGTTTGGCCGAGCACCGGAGTAGCTAACGATCTCTTTAAGTTGTTGCAGGAGCTTATTTATGGCTTGACTCACAACAATGAGTAATAACAATGCATGGTTTATCAAAACATGTTCATTTCTTTAACTTACTTAATATATAAGAGTAAGTTTAGGCATGAGTAGCCCCAGTCACCACCCCGTCTACCCCGTAGACCGCACTTGCCTTGAGTTACCATTTTGGTGTAATTGTCTTGCCATGAGTTGCCATTTACGCGTGCCCTGGGCCCTACTCATCCTCAAACCTTACTCATCATCACATACTTTACATCGTTTACTTGAAATCATGCATGTAAAATATTATGTGTGTTTTTTTTCTTTTGAGAAGACATGATGCATGAAGATTTGATCATAACATACCATCAAAACAATTCATGAATGTGTTTAAACACACTTAACTCGTAAAACAAACCTAACACACGGTTACTAACAAACAACCTAAGCTACCTGACTCGTTTCAGCCCCACAATCAGAAAACATCATCGAAACACATAAAACTTAACATCGATACAATGTAGGGCCTTAGGGGCCGGAAACCTAACACCCACTTATCTGGCCTCCTAGTTTTGCCGAGCACCATCCTTTGAGGGCTTGGGTTACCTAAGGCATGTTCATAACATGTCATTAGTATCAGTCCTAAATAATCAAATTCAAAACTAATTAAAACCCCAAGCTAAGACAATTCATCATTTACTTAACTTCATTAACGGTGTTTTACAACTTCCAACACCAAAACTTCACCCTAAATAATCAACCAAACATCATTAGTTCCTTCTACTTAACCAAATATCCACCAAAGCATCATCAATGGACAATACAATCGCTATCCTATCGATTTCTCACAATCTGGAAATTTTTCACGTAACCCTAAACCAAAATCGGCTATATTACAACTACTAGACATATCCAATGTATAGAACTTACCTAGAGTAGCTATTTGGGGAAGAAGACCGTGAAGAAAATTGCCGGAATCAGAGGAGAACGATCGGAGGAATAGAAAACGTAGAGGGGAGGAATGACTCTTCGCTAGAGGGGGGTTTCGCGATGGGGAAGAGAGAAAGTGAAAGACTAAGGGGGGAAATTTTCTAGTTTTTATTCTAAAATTTTACTTAATAACTTACTTAAATGCCCTTAGTTAAATCCTTTGCTTTGTTCATCATTTTGTCTATCAATTTGATTTCTCCCAACATTTCTTATTTCTACAAATATTCTCATTTATTCCTAAGGTTCTAACATAACTTCCCGTTCGCCAATCAAATTTAATTTACTATTCTAAAACTCAAAACCATGTTCAAAATTTCTGGGCATTACACATGGTCTCTCTTGATTCCACTTATCGTTTGCATTTTATCCTAAGTTTTAGGAAGTAATTCATTTAGTTTAAGTTAATTTACTCTTCGGTTTTAGGAAGATTTTCACTTACGGTAAGATTGATCTAACTCTTGGTTTAGGATGTGTATAACACTTAAACCAAAGTTTTATATTTTAATCTTTTCGATTTTAACCTTAAGTCTTAGGACTTTTTTTTAATGCAGAATAATAACAAATACTTGGTAAACTAAACAAAATACAAACTAAAATTTACTTGGTAATTTCATCAAACACCTTGTAAACTCCCTTTTAAGCAATGTAAAAGGTAGCAACTTTAAGCACGATTTTAAACCATTAAACCTTCAAACTAAAGCCTAGACATGATAATATAATTGTTATAAGGTCAGGTACTCAATAATAATCCAAGAAACAACAACAAAATGGAAAGATTTTACGTTTTACACATGCACTCCTTGGTTAGGGTTTTTTGACAAACACCATGCAAACTCCCTTTTAAGCAATGTAATAGTAGTAACTTTAAGCACGATTTTTGACCATTAAACCTTCAAACTAAAGTCTAGACAAGTGAGTATGAATGCTGTAAGATTAACTACTAAAGAAAATGCAAAAACTGCGACCAAAGGAAAAAGATATTTTTGGGCTTTTGCCAGCAGGTTTTTTTTTTCTTTTTAAACCTAAAAAATAGATTTGTGTTACTTACTTCAGTCACTTAAACCAATAAGTAGCTAATACGTTTTAAGGAATTACCTTTTAGCTTTAGGTCTAGGTTAAACTAAGGTGATTTTCTATGAAAATACTCAACTAAATCACACTCAAAATAGCACAAAAAAGAACATGTAAAAAACAGCAAACAGATTATGTTCTTCTTCAACTTTTTTACAAACAGTTTTTAAACTCTTTAAACATTTATATCACAAAAAGAGTTTAACATACTACACGATGCTTGGTTTGTTATGTGTTTATATGGGAGTATGGAGTGACTTGCTATAAAAGAAATTGATGTGCCCAAGGCCCCATCACTCAAAGTATGTGCATTTATTGACAATGATGAATTTATTAATGCATTTGCTCCTCATTTTGTAGGAGTTGAATATTTAAAGGCTTGGATTGGAAGCATAAAGATAAAGAGAAAATTTATCTTCTCTAATTCAACTCATTGTAACCAATATTATGTGTGTGTTCTATTGGTTATTTTGGTGTGTTTTATTTGGCAAACAATGGCCTTTATGTAAGGAATTCTATAAGCATGCATCTTAGACATTAAAGTTAGATGTATGTTATGTTAGGGTGGCAAAAGTGTTTGGTTGAACTCAAGATGGAATTCATGCAAGAGAAGCATGCATGGCTCGGCCATGCACCAATTAGACCAAGCTTGGCGCCAACTTGGAGGAGGAGACCACAATTTCATCTTTTAGCCGAACCAAGTGCTGCTCTTTGGAAGTATTTGGAGGGAGTTTCCATTGCTAAAGACACAATGATAGTTGACATGGCAAAAGCTAGCCATTGGATCAAAATTGAGCCAAGCATCTTGGATATCCACCAAGGCAAGCTTCCACCTTCACTCGATCAGAACATCAACAATTCCAACGGCTCTTTGAGCTCCAAAATTGAACCAACTCTTCAGCCACTTAGGTCTATAAATAAATATAAGGCTTTTAGTGATTGTAAAGATTGATTTTTGTTGAATGAAAATAGCCCTTTTTCCTGGAGAAGAAAACCAAGAAGACGTGAAGCTTCTAGGTAAGCTTTGGTTGAGTGAAAACCAAGAGGAGTGCCCTTCCTATCAAGCTCACAAGCCCATGGTTGCTTGCTGAGTCTTTATTCCACTTTTCTCTCAACTCTTGAAGAGTTGGTGGCAAGAGAAAGTGGCCATTAACCTTTTTTCCCTTGCTGTGAATCTTCCTTAGAAGATTGTTTGCCGAGAGCTCTAATCTTTGCTCATCAGACAGCACTTGGGTTTATTTACATAACTTCTTTTCTGCAAAATATTTTGCTCTCAAACTTTAAGGTGTCTTTCTTCACTCATATATTAAGCTTTCTTAAAATTTTGTTTGATTTGGACTTTATTTGCCTAGCCATTTATTCATCTAACGTTGTTGTTTCTTTGGCTAATCCTAGTTCCGAGTGCCTTGCACTCTTTATGGGTGAAATGCTGCATGTGCTAGGCTTGGTGCTCAACAGAAATGAAGGAGAATACATAAAAAACACAACCAAATAACACCATAAACCAAAGCAACAAAACTAGAAAAACAAATTGTAGCGGTGAACAAGAATCCAAGTTTAAGACCAAATGTAGCTATCCAAATGATACGAAATGAACAAACAAAATGTACCAAAATCACTACAAGGAAGTTACCTACGCTCTGATACCAAATGATGTGATTTCATTTCATCTCCAAGAAAGCAAGTTAAACCACAAGAACTCAAAAGTAGTGCTCGGTTTGTGCTACCCAAAAGTGCTCCAAGAAAAGTGAGTAGAAGAAACCTCAAATATGTTAAATGCAAAAATGTTCTTCAGGAAAAATGATGTCTTATGGATGGTGATTAAGTTCAAAGAAATATTAAATGAAAATATGGAAAGGATGAAAAGAAAACAAGTGACCCGAGGCTAGCCAATTTTGAGCTTCTCTAGCTCTCGGTTACTACTTTTTTCCAAGGAAAAGTGTACAACTTTTGGGAATGGTATTAAACCAACTTCTTCTATTTTCCAGCCTCTAAGACACTTGGAGAGAAATGTGGGAAGATAACTCTTCAAGCTACCACAACAAGAAGAGCAATGGAGGGCTTCTCCACACAATTTTAGCAAACCGTGACTTACCTTAGGCACCAACCTTCGGAAACTCCAATGGCACCAACCCTTGGAAACTCCAATGAACCACCAAGTTCTAGAGGAAATTAGGTTATTCACATTTCACCAAAAGACGCTTACAATTACCAAAAGTCATGCTTAAATAGAACTACTAAGTGGCTAGGGTTTTACAAGAGCCGTTGGATCAATCTTCCAAGTTGGTGGCCGAGATGTTATCGGCGTGGATGATGAGGATTTGGCCTTGCATTCCTTCATCAAGTGCCTCTCTTGTGCCATGTCATCAATCCTTGTGAGTATTAACTTTGTCATTCCTTTCCTTCATCAAGTGCCTCCCTTGTGCCATGTCATCAATCCTTGTGAGCACTAACTTTGTCCTTCCTTAGCCAAGTCACATATCCATGCCAACCTCAAGCTTGATCTTTATTGGTGCAATCGGGTTTGCCTTGCACGTAATTCCTCCATGGCCGCGCCAACCCACAAGTGGATGACCCACTATGTAACCCAACAATTAGCCACCACCAAACATCTAACCCTAGCAAACATCTAACCTACCACACAATCTATATGCATGCATAAAATGGCTAAATGTTTAGCCAAAAATACAAAGGCTAATGTATGCCAAATTAGTTCAAATAAAAGGATTACACGGTGTTGATGTAGGGAAGACAAATTCCCTCTTTAGTTCCTTAGCCAAGTCACATATCCATGCCAACCTCAAGCTTGATCTTTATTGGTGCAATCGGGTTTGCCTTGCATGTAATTCCTCCATGGCCGCGCCAACCCACAAGTGGATGACCCACTATGTAACCCAACAATTAGCCACCACCAAACATCTAACCCTAGCAAACATCTAACCTAACCACACAATCTATATGCATGCATAAAATGGCTAAATGTTTAGCCAAAAATACAAAGGCTAATGTATGCCAAATTAGTTCAAATAAAAGGATTACACGGTGTTGATGTAGGGAAGACAAATTCCCTCTTTAGTTCCTTCAATCCGTGCATCCCAAGTCAGGACATGTAAAGGTTAATCCATGTCCATAGAGTTAGGTTCCCATTCCAAGTCCTTGAAGAGATTATTACCTGAAAAAGAATTAAATTCGTTAGAAAACAAGTTAAATGTATTATGGGCCTTGGATATGTTTTGGGCTTTAGTTTGGGATCAAGTCATGGGCCTCTTGGGCACATCATCCTCCTCGAGTAACAGAGGATTTGACCTCAAATCCTTTTCTTGGGCCTCCTCAATGTCAAAATCATCTCATACTCTAAGAAAGTGAGTGATCTTCATTAAGCTATTATATAGACAAGAGGCATACCATATTCACACTCGGGTTTCGTAGGTGGATGCCTATGATCATAAACCACCAAGGTACGTTCACAACTACTAGTTTAACTCGTTAAATAGTGACTATTAAGGAAATAGTGAGTCCTAAGCATATCACTAAGAAGTTGTAATCCGCTGAGCCACCAACATCTAGTTTGGAAACAGTAGCTCATAGACTCTCCATAAAACTTATATTGCAATTTTTGTTCGAACCGCATATAATCATCAAAAGGTCTAAAACTTATCAGCTCAACCTTAAACTTCTCAAGGGTAAAACTAATTCTAAGGGTCCGATGGGGTGTAGGGGAAAGGTTTTATCAAAGAAGGGGTCTTTGAGTAATAATCCTTCTAAATCAATGATTTTACAAAAAGGTAATTCACGAGGGAAATGGTACAAGCTCTCTTCTTTCTTTAGCAAAGTTATTCCCATCTTGCTCTTAGTCATAAGGAGACTTGAATTTTGTTGTCTCCTCTCCTTTTCAACCTCATCCTGAGCAATTTTCTCTGGCATCATAGGAACAAACTTAATGTTCTTTCCACCCATCTTAAATGAATAGGAGTTTAAGAATCCATCATGTGTGACTTTTCAGTCGAATTGCCATTGGCGTCCTAATAATAGGTGGCTTACCTTCATGTGCACTACGTCACAAAAAACAAAATCTTTGTAATTGCCTAGAGTGAAATCAATAGTAACTTGCTTGGTGACCATGATGTTGTCTTTATCGTCCAACCATCTCAACTTATATGGTCTTGGATGGGCACTAGTTTCTAACTCTAGTTTGTCAACCATTTCCTTTGAAGCTACGTTCTCACAGCTTCCTCCATTTATGATCATTGAACTTACTTTGTCCTTAATCTGACAGCAACTGTGGAATATGTTCTCACGTTGACAATTCTCGTCCGTGTTCCTTGTTACGAGGGCACGTCGAATCATCACTAACAGGGGTCCTTCCTATGCATGGCAGACTTCATCTTCTATTTCCTTATCCTCTTTGTTAACTTCTTCTTCCTCGACTACTTCTTTATCCACTTCCTCACCTTCAAGCTCTACTGTGGTGCCATTCTTGACCACCATGGTACGTAGGTTTGGACAGTGAGCCATGAAATGACCCGTTCCTAGACACTTGAAGCACTTCATATCGCGTGCCTTTGGTTTGTTAGCATTGTCCATGGTAGGTTTGCTACCTGATTCTTTTGAAGGCCAGTTCTGAGTGAATGGCTTCTTCTCATCAGTCTTTGTAGTCGTGTTGATATCTTCAGAGGATCTAGGGGTGAACTTGTTGGGAAAAATGGTCTTCTTTTTCTTTTCAGTTGTCTTTCCAATTTGGTGGCGAATTGTTCAAACATCTCCAGAGAATCTAGTGGTTGTAGCTCCACCACGTCACCAATTTCTCGGATTTAGTCCCCGTTTAAGCCTAGCTATCACGTGCTCTTCCAGTTCTTCCAAACCTCCTCGTATCCCAAGTGTCTCAAATTCAGTGATGTACTCGTCAACAGATTGAATATTTTGTCTGAGGTTCTGCGTTTGTAGGAAGATTTCTTGTTTGTAATGACTAGGTACAAACCTCCTCGTCATGTGAGCCTTCATATTTTGCCTAGGTAGTGATTGGTTCGTGTCTGGTTTGTATTATTTGGGCTTTTAGGTTAGCCCACCAAAGTGCAGCATAACCGGTTAACTTTGCCACCACGAGCTTTACTTTAGATCTTTCAGAGTAATCATAGAAATCAAATACTATCTCGACCTTGTCTGCCCAATCAAGAAATGTGTTCCTATCACTAGCTCCATTGAATGAGGGCATCGATAACTTGGTGTTCTGTAGCTCATCATTATCTCTACGACGTGTAGGGGTATAATCATCATCATCCTCCTAAGCCCAATCAACATCATCCAATGAGTCACAGGTGTGATACCTTCTCCTCGGTCGACTTACCTCTTCTCCTTCGGGGAGATTCTTCATCCCATCTTCTTCTAGGTGTCTCCACATTTCTTCTCCCTTAAGGAGATGCTTCGTACCTCTGTCTTCTAGGGGATTCTTGTGATGCTCTCTCACTTTCATCTCTCTGCCTTACAGGGAATACGTTATCCCTCCTCCGAGGTGTCCTATCACGCTCGTCTAACCTATCCATTAGTTGTTGGATTTTCAGGTTAAGGTCATTGAGTTGGCCTTGGAAGCTTGACTCTCCCACTTGAAGGTTTAGTGCCTTGGTTTGGGGAATGTCATGGCCCCTCTTGATTCCACTTCTTCTTTGTATTTTATCCTAAGTTTTAGGAAGTAATTAACTTAGTTTAAGTTAATTTACTCTTCGGTTTTAGGAAGATTTTTACTTACGGTAAGATTGATCTAACTCTTAGTTTAGGATGTGAATAACACTTAAACCAAAGTTTTAGATTTTAATCTTTTGGGTTTAACATTAAGTCTTAGGACTTTAAATTTTGTTGAACCCCCTTTTTTTTAATGAGGAATAATAACAAACACTTAGTAAACTAAACAAAATACAAACGAAAATTTACTTGGCAATTTCATCAAACATCTTGTAAACTCCCTTTTAAGCAATGTAAAAGACAGCAACTTTAAGCATCATTTTAAACCATTAAACCTTCAAACTAAAGCCTAGACATGATAATATAATTGTTATAAGGTCAGCTACTCAATAATAATCCAGGAAACAGCAACAAAATGGATAGATTTTACATTTTACACATGCACTTCTCAGTTTGGTTTTTTGACAAACACAATGAAAACTCTGTTTTAAGCAATGTAAAAGCAGTAACTTTAAACACAATTTTTGACCATTAAACCTTCAAACTAAAGTCCAGACATGTGAATATAAATGTTGTAAGATTAACTACTAAAGAAAATGAAAAAACAGCAACCAAAGCAACAAGATTTTTTTGGACTTTTGCAAGCAGTTTTTTTTTTTAAAAAAAAACTTAAAAAACATATTTGTGTTACTTACTTCAATCACTTAAACCAATAAGTAGCTAATATGTTTTAAGGTATTACCTTTTAGCTTTAGGTCTAGGTTAAACTAAGGTGATTTTCTGTGAAAATACTCAACTAAATCACATTCAAAATACCAGCAAACAGAACATGTAAAAAAAAACAAACAGATTATGTTCTTCTTGGACTTTTTTACAATAGATTGTTAGCACTAACTTTGTCCTTCCTTAGCCAAGTCACATATCCATGCCATCTTGAAGCTTGATCTTTATTGATGCAATCGGGTTTGCCTTGCATGTAGTTCCTCCATGGCCGTGCCAACCTACAAGTGGATGACTAACTATGTAACCCAAGAATTAGCCACCACCATACATCTAACCCTAGCAAACATCGAATCTAATCACACAATCTATATGCATGCATAAAATGGCTAAATGTTTTACCAAAAACACAAAGGCTAATGTATGCCAAATTAATTCAAATAAAATGGATTACACGGTGTTGATATAGGGAAGATAAATTTCCTCTTTAGTTCCTTCAATCCCTGCATCCCAAGTGAGGACATGTAAAAGTTGATCCATGTCCATAGAGTTAAGCTCCCATTCAAAGTCCTTGAAGAGATTATCACTTGCAAAATAATTAAATTCATTGGAAAATAGGTTAAATGTATTATGGCCCTCGGATATGTTTTGGGACTTAGTCTGGGATCGAGTCATGGGCCTTTGGGGCATATCACTCTCTCTTCGAAAAAATTCATCATCGAATCTCCTTCATCATAGTTAAAAGAGGCACTTACATTACCATATTTACTTGACAAGTCAATCTTGTAAGCGTTGTCATTGATGTTTTCTAAAACTTGTAAGGGGCCCTCTTCTCGCGTTTGTAACTTGTTCTTTTGTTGATCGGCAAATATTTCATTTCTTAAGTGAATCCAAACCCAATCTTTATGTTCAAAAGTGACCCTGACTTGGCTTTTGTTAGCTTGCCTTGTGTAGTGCTCATTCCTCTTTTTAATGTTTTCTCGTACCTTTGCATGCCAATTCTTCACAAACTTGGTCTTTTTCTTTCCATTAACATTAGTAAACTCATTAGTAGGCAAATGATTAAAACCATACACAATTTCAAATCGAGTAAGATGTAGTAGAATAAACAACTCTATTAGATGCAAACTCAACATGTGGTACACACTTCTCCTATTGTTTTAAATTCTTAGCAGTAATAGCTCTTAACATAGTAGATAGTGTTGTATTTACTACCTTGATTTGTCCATCTCTTTGAAGGTGTGCTATGGTAGAAAATAAAAGTTTACTACTTAGCTTTGTCTACAAAATTCTCCAAAAGTGACTTAAAAATTTAACATCTTTATCACTCACAATAGTCTTAGTTAGTCCATGTAATCACACAATCTCTTTAAAAAATAAATCTACAATATGAGTAGCATCACTAGTTTTTGAACATGTAATGAAATGTGCCATTTTAGTAAACCTATCGACAACAACAAAAATACTATCCTTACCACTTTGAATTCTTTTTTAACACTAAAACAAAATCCATAGAAAACCAATTCAAGGTTTACTAGGTATAAGGAGAGGAGTATGTTTTCCATGCGGCTTAATTTTAGATTTAGCCTTCCTGCACTCAATACATTTATTACAATTGCACAATATGGTTCATTTTAGGCCAATAAAAATACTTACACAGTATTTCTAAAGTTTTTCGTACTCCAAAATGTTATATCAATCTACCTCAATCTATTTCTCTAACAAATTATTTTCTCAAGAAACACTTAGAATTACAAAGTTTGTAACACCCAGAAATTTTGTTAAATATAACTTTAGATATAAGACGTACTTATATTCACATTGCTACTTCTCTTTATTAATAAGATGTTTTGAAGGATCAGTTGGATACCATAAGGATTTAAGTCTCTAAGGTATTGTAAAATTAATTGAATAAAAAGCTAAAATTAAAGGCAAAATCAAAGAGAATATTCCCTGGAATATTTTAGGACGGTTGACACTTGTACGAACACTGGTCGACTCCTTGCCTGCAAATTTTAGTGAGCAAAAACCTAGCAGGGTTGAAGTGTTGACCGTTTGAAAGACCAAACAACCGGGTGGTCGACCGGATTAACAAAAATAATGACCGAAAGAAGGAGATGACGCTTAGGCATTCCGTATTAACTAGCGGTCAACCAAATTTAATGAAATGTTGACTGGTGACACGAGGAAATAACATATTTATACAAAAATCTAACCCTAAAAACGTATTATTCTGACCCAAAGCCCGAGCCGCCTGTCAACCTTTCTCAAGATCTGTCAAGGTAAGCATGTTTCACATTAAAATTTATTAGATAACGATCTCTGGATGGTCATAGGAGTAAGCAAGGCTCGATTAGGGTTTTAATTTCTAACGTTTGTGATTCGCGATCTCTATCTATTGAGAATACTAATACACGTGAATTTTTATGCCAAAGTTGACCTGAAGAGAATGATAATCATTGTGAAGTGACCGTTATCGTGCTAAGGAATCGCGGTAAGATATGTTTGTATGTGCTTGGCCTTCGGCCTACATCACAAAGTGTTAGGGTAACTTGTTATGTTTATTGTTTTAATTGTGATGATGTAATCGAGGAAGTGTTACCTTAGAGAGTTGATTGTAATATGTTATTTGATTATTGATGATATTGATTTGAGGATGTATTTCACTATATACCTAGAATAATGGCTAGAGGATTAGTTTTTCTATATACTATGTCAATATTGACTCGAGGTTTTTGCTCTATTACTATGTTATGACTATGTTGACTTAAGAATGTAATAATGAGCTGATGTTGAACTGTAGACTAATTTCTAGTTTCGATCTGTTATACACGTCTCATGCATCATGTTTATAAAAGAATGTCGAAAAGGTTTTTTCTGCATAAGATTTCATGTAGAACTATAACACACAGTAGGTTGTTGTGGGTGGAGCTTGAATTTGGGTGCCTCAAGTGAGGGAAAATGGCTCCTATTCCATCATATGGTTCCCCAAAAATCAAGTGATCAAACGATCGAACAAAATATAAGAAAGAATGAAAGATAGAAAGATGGACTAAACAAACATAATGGTAGTTGTGGGGGAACAAATGGTGCTTACTAATTCCCTTGGACTGAATTACCCAACGACTAGACTGTATTAGGAAGTAAAGAAATAAGAAAGACCGAAACAAAAGAAACAATTATTTTTATGATACTACACGTCATGTTATGTTCATACTAGTTATGCAACTCTTACTCAGCGTTATACTCATAGTTGAACTTTTTGATGTAGGTGAAGAAATTTATAATGAAAGAAATGAATGAAAATTACAGTTAAAGAGGTGCTCCCATGGAAAGACTATTGAGTTGTTAATACAAGAACGTTTCAAAAAGTTATGAAAAAAGAATGAAGTTTTATTTAAAGCAGACTTGAGATATATTTACTATTTTGATATGTCTTTAATTATTAATGACTTTTATTAAATATGGTTTTTGAGCGAATAGTTAGAACGCATGTATGTTTTTAATTGATATTTATTTAAATTTAAAAAAATTTAGGTCTTTCATTGTTTACTTTTCAAAAGAATGCTTTAAATTTCAAGTACAACACTTTTCAAGAGACGGTAAAAATGGTACTCTATGAGGCATTGCAAAGTTTATCTTTCTTAAATAAATATCCTTCATGCTTATAATATTCTCCACTTTTCACACAATTTCCAAATTTCACTAAAAGCCAAATCTACTTCAGATTATTTCTTAACAAGTTTAAATCTAAACAATTTAGATTGTAAGAAAGTTAGATGTACATACCTTCGAGACAATGTGACCTGATTCAACCAATGGAAGAACGGTTGAAACACAAAAGACTTGGTTCACAAAAATAGTTTCAGACAAAATTTATGGTGAATTTCTAGAATGCATAACTCTATCAATAGCTCCAATGAAGTTAAAATTTTAATAAAACCTTACTCTAAAAGTGCTGGAAACACCCTCCAAATTTCAAGGGTTAACTCTGTAACACCCGGAAATTTTCCTCAAAACGAGTTGTCTTAGATTTACTTACATTAGGGGAGTTTAACATTAATCCTAGGGTTATGCTAAGTTGTGAGGTAGAAAGTGAAGGTTGGAGAGAAAATACTAGAATTGAAGTGGTTTAGGGTATTATTGGTTGAAATAAAAGTAAAGAAAAATGGTTGAAATAAAAGTGAAGGAAAATTGAAAGAGAAGAAAAGAGAAAAGAGATGTTCCACGTGAGGGAGAGGAGTGGAGTGAAGGGAGGGTGTGATTTATAAAATTTCAATGTTTAGTGGTGAAATTTTGAAAGAGGAAAAAGGTAAAGCTTTAAATGATGGAAAAGGAGGGTGTAAAATGACAAACTCTTGTCTTCCTCTCCCTCTCCATTTCGTGGCAGCCACTGGAGAACACCTCCACGGTTCCTCCTCCAATTTTAGCAAGCTTCAAGGTTAGTTTTGAGTGGGGTTTGTGAATTTTACTTACCTTTAGTGATTTTAGTTAAGTTTGATGTGTTTTGGTGAAGTTTTGTGGGGGTTTGTAAACCCTAATGGGGGAAGTCAAAAAATTCCTTTCCTCTTGCTTATTTTCTTGCTATTTTGGTGATTTAGACTTAGGATAGAGTGGTTTAGGTTGATTATGTAGAGAGATTAGAGAATTGGTGGATTTTGTGGGAAAACAAGTTTTGGAACAAAGTGTTGCCAGTTCTGTTTTTAGGCAATTCGATCGGCCATGCTATTTAGGTTGGTAAATAAATTGTGGCATTGGATAGTAGACATGTAGAGGTTTAAGGAATGGTAGGATCGTTCAAATCCGTTGAAAAATGAGTGAGTTATGGCCGATTGAAGTTTGGGCAATGGAAAAAGGAGAAATTCGGAATTTTGGAGTTTGAATGTTTAGGGTGAGTTAGTTGTTGCTAGAAAGAGAGTAAATATTCTTTAGGTTTAGTTGTATGCTTACTAAGTGATTTTTCCCTTAATATGCTAGGTTAACGAGTTGAGGATTTTGACGCGGCCAAAAAGAGTAGTGGTTGTGTGTGATTTTAGCTTCGATCCTACACCATGGAACGATAGGGATTGTTTGATTTATTCGTTGTTGTTTTGGTTGTGGTTGAGTCTACGTATTGACATGCATCATTGTTTTCGAATCACGAAAAATGAGTTTTGAGCATTGTTTTGAAATGTTAGCATGAAACGTAAAAAGATAAGAAGAGTTGCAACTTGGTCTCGAGTAGAGCTGCCTCGTCGGGAGTTAATGCTTGGGTGTAGCACCCCGAGAGGGCTCTTACGGGAGATGCACTGCATAAAATATGTAATGTGTCGTGAATATGAACGCCTCGTCGCTAACGTGCGAGAGAAAACACTAGAGGGTTCTATGATCGATGTGGGAGGATATCATGTATGACCGTCCTAGACGGTTATGGAATGTGTGCCTCCGATCTTGCTTTGCTGGGTCAAGGTGTGGCTGTCCTAGACAGTTATGGGATGTATGCCTACTTGATCCACATGGCTAAGTGAAAGATTAACGAACCAAAAATAAAACGAGAACAACAGAGCGAGTAGAAACTGCATGGGTTAGGAGTTGAGTATGCATTGTGTTTTTAAATTCATTATTCCCTATTTTCTTAGCATTAGGCTTACGTTTTGTGTTTGATGGTGTGGGTGACGATAATCTTTCAGGTGAGCCTTGTGAGCGTGGATTGGATGAAAAGGGGAGTTGGGGACGCACTTGTGTGTACCGGTGCTGGCAACTTGTTAGGGCGATTCTGACCGAGCTCCGTATGTGCTTTGAGTAACGTAGGTGTTTTGTTTTGTTAGAGAATTGGTAGAAAGATACTTGGATGGGTAATTTTGGGTTTTGAAATATACTGGAGTTTACTTGGTTGTGTATAAAATGGTTGTTTTCAGGTTTTGGGTTTTTAAACAATTAGACGTTATGTTGGTCGTGTTTTAAAAAGACACGTTTGTTTTCCCCAAATTTTTACGTTTTCGCTCACGATTTCGAGTCATATTTTTGGGGTTTTAACGTGTCGAGGTGTGGAAAATCATGTATGATGGTTTGGGGTAGGTTTTAAGTGAAATGGAGGGGTAAGAAGTCAAGAAAATGGGAAAAAGGTGGAAAAGGGCGAAGGTGGCGCGCTGGTGGCCGAGGGAGGTGCGCATGGGAGCGGCATGTGATGACCCGAATGTGCAAGTATGTGTACGATGGCTGCACGAACCGGAACCCGGATGGCGGTACGTCCGCGCGGGCGAGCCGGAAGGTGACAGGTCGTAAAAAAAGGGGTCGTCACAATCTCACATCGCTTGGGGAAGTATGTGGAAATGAAACATATGTAAAGAGACCCACCCAACATAGTAAGACGCGTTTTGGAGCACAATTGGCAACGGATCACATAAGAACTCCGAAGTTAAAAGTGCTTCGGCGAGAGCAATTTCAGGTTGGGTGACCTTCCGGGAAGTTCTCGCCAAACAAAGCCGTGAGGGGAGGATATTGGGCTGCGGCCCAATCCCCAGAGCGGACAATATCTTGCTGGGAAAAAGGGTCGTTACAAATGGTATCAGAGCCTGTACCCAACCGGAAATGTGGCCAACGAGGACGTTGGGCCCCCGAGGGGGGGTGATTGTGATGACCCGAATGTGCAAGTATGTGTACGATGGCTGCACGAACCGGAACCCGGATGGCGGTACGTCCGCGCGGGCGAGCCGGAAGGTGACAGGTCGTAAAAAAAGGGGTCGTCACAATCTCACATCGCTTGGGGAAGTATGTGGAAATGAAACATATGTAAAGAGACCCACCCAACATAGTAAGACGCGTTTTGGAGCCCAATTGGCAACGGATCACATAAGAACTCCGAAGTTAAAAGTGCTTCGGCGAGAGCAATTTCAGGTTGGGTGACCTTCCGGGAAGTTCTCGCCAAACAAAGCCGTGAGGGGAGGATATTGGGCTGCGGCCCAATCCCCAGAGCGGACAATATCTTGCTGGGAAAAGGGGTCGTTACACGGCAGGTGGCGCGCAAGCGTTGACGTGGCACGCGCTGGCGCAAGTGTTGCCCGCGCAGCGCCCAGCACTGATCGATCGATGCTCAGCACCGATCAATCGGCAAATGGTCAGGCAAACCCGAGAGGGTGCCGATCGATCACCCCTGTGGCGCGCTGCTCCGCGCAAGATGCGACCAGAGATAGGGTACGAGGCGCACAGAGACAGCGCGCGGTGTGCATGCTGTCTGGGCGACGCACGCGCCGAGTTCGTGAGGGTACTCCTTGTGGCCCAATAGAATTTTTTTTCAAAATTCTCGATTTTTGAATATGTTTTAACCCGATGTTTTCCGACGTCTTTTGTACGTATTTTATGAACATTTTCCACACGTTTTCAAGTGTTTGAAAAACACAAAAACCGAGTCGAGATTTTATCAAAAAATCTTTTTAGTCATCGTTTAATTGTTGAAATGAGAGGACAACGTAGCGACCCGAGTTGGGGAAAAAATTGGGGCGTTACAAACTCGATGGGGATGGATAGATATGACTGAAATGGTGCACGTTGGTTTGAGAAGTGATAAAGCTTTACTCCTTGGGTATTTGGTTCTCTTTGTGTAAGAACACTCCAACTTGCTGTGATGAGAGCTTTGTGCACCCTTGCTGTTTGTTCTACCTTCAGGGAGGTGGCAGAAGGGATGCAATAAAAGGATTCCACTACACTTATACAAGTGAAAACTGAAACACACATATACACTCAGATATAACTCACTGAGGAGAGGTGGCGAGTTGTTGCTTTGAAGCTTCAAGATTTGGAAGAAGATGAACTTCAGTTTTTTTTAATTCAAAATGTGCTGCCTCTCTAGAAACCATAAGAGTAGTTTAAATACCACTCCCCTTTACAAATTAGGGTTCACATGTTCAGCCAACGAGAGGTGCTAGATAAGGAAGTACTCGGGCAAGTGTGCTAGCCGAGTACATGCATGGTTTGGCCAATTTTGTTAAACTCCCTCTCTCTCCAAATGTCCCTTTCAAGTGGTCCCCTTTCTTTTACAAAACATAGCCACGAGTTGACATGGAAAGGGGTGCAGTAACTTGAAAAGCCACAAAGGTGAAAACTTTATTTAATTTCCTAACTTATTATGTTGTCTCTTTTGTAGGTGATGATCTATTGAGGGATGGCGTATGGAAGCATGACTTGAAGGATATGGATTGCACATGGATGCCTAGCTATGTGGATGTTACAAGGGATGCCCTCTTGGAAAGCATGAAACATAATGAAGAAAACGCTCGCGCACCAGCTGGACTAGCAAAATCCGAAATTTGTCTTTCAGGGGACAAATCCATGTAATTTTATTTTTTTCGTTATTTTCTTATGGCAAACTCTTAGCCATTAGTTTTTCATCCATGCATTAGTTTTGTTACTTAGACCTAGTCATATATTGGTGGCATGGTTTGGGGTTCACTACTTGGCCCACTACTTAGCCATATTCTGGAGGTTCATATAGGCCCACTACTTGACCCATATTTGGAGCCACTACTTAGCTAATATTTAAAGGTACACTTGGCCCACATTTGGAAGCTTAGCTTGGCTTATGCTTGGACACATCACTCGGCCCACATGTTGGAGGCAATACCATCACCACTCGGCCCATGGAGAACTAAACCAAAGAAAGCCCAAATTTGAAGCTTCAACTTTGCAAGGACATCAAGTAGTGGCCTCATGGATTGATGACATGGCGCAACACCTTCTCTTGGATCATTTTGGGGTGGCCTTTTCCTCCACCATTGGATTGCTCACTCATGGATGCATCTCAGCCATCCATCATCTTTTAATCCCACGACGCTCCTTCATTCCCTCTTATGGAAACCATAGCCTCCACCTTAGGTCTATATAATGCATGCATATTGTAATGACTTCAACGTTTTGGCCAATTTGAATATGAGGTATCTTTGTTTGAACTTGGAGAGATTCCATTGTTCATCCACGGTTTTCTAATCGTGTAGAGGAAAAAGCCCTCTATTGCTAAACAAGCTTGGAGGTGCTTAGTTTAGTTCTTATCTCTTCTTCTTCCTCTCTCTTAGGAGAGTCCATAGGTTGAAGAAGGTGAAACATTCCCCAATGTGGTGGTGTTTTCCCATGGAAAATACCTCAACCCAAAAACATAACATAAGATAGCTTTTTGGGGGCCTCCAAGGGGTTCTTCCACCCACGGTTTTTGCATCCATTTCCTCCACCATTTTCATCTTTTCATCCACGGTTTTATTCATCACTATCTCACATTCATTTCATCTTCATATTGCATCCCATTTCAAACTCATCTTCATCTCCATTTTTCTTCATTTCTCGATCAACACATCTCACCCGAGCACTTGTTGTTTTGTGGGTTTTCGAGGTAGCCCTTTTTGAAGGCTACCTTATCAAGTGGTATAAGAGCTTGGGGCTTCCACTGAGCATTTTTATTGCAAAAAAAAAAAAAATCATTTTAATTTTGGGTAAAATCGGACTTCAAAGTGTGAGGAAAATCGGGCGAACAAAGGAACATTTAGTTTTCCATAAAAACTCATTTTTGAAGTTACTGTTCCAAAAATACGATTTTTGGGTTTTTCAAACCCTCGAAAAATGTTGAAAAATGTGCCAAAAATACGTTTAAAATTTGCCGGAAAAAGTTGGGCCAAAAAAATTTGGAAATAGGAAAAAATAAAAAAAATTGGAATGGGTGTGCGCTGGGCGCCGCGCGCGCTTGGCGCCACGCGCTGCGCGCCTCTCTGCGTGCCCAGGCAGCGCACCGCACGCGCCTGTGGCCGATTGATCAGCGCTGGAGGCCGATTGATCGGGCCCTCTCGGATTTCTTCGGCCAAAATACCCATTTTTCCATTTTATTCATTTTTTCTCAAATTTCTTCAAACCACTCACCTCCAAACCACCCAAAAATTACCCAAAACATTTCCCGACATTTCTCACTTACCGACACGAGAAAATCCCGGACAAAAACCGACTCCAAAATCTTAACAAAAACGTCATAAACCATTGACAAATGACATCGTTTGCTATTAGAAAAAACGAGCGGCATAAAGTTTAATTTTATAAATCCCAAAACATCAAACAAATGTATATACAATAACTTCCAAAACATCAACCAAAAGAATTATAAAACTCTCATCATTTCCACAAACTGAAATCTAAACTAACTACCAAAATACCAAATCCCACATACATCCCGAAGACCATGGTCGAGACGCCCCGACAAGTGCCTGCACCGACGTGCCTCATAAATCACCTACTGCCCCTACTCCTAGGCTCCATCATCTAGCTTACCTGAACTCCTGTCGTTACCTACACCATAGAACACAAAACGTAAGCCTAATGCTTAGTAAGTAGGGAATAATGCATACCAAAAACATAATGCAACACAACCCCTAACACATGAAGTTTCTACTCCTTCAGTTGCTCTTGTTTCGTTTGCGTTTCATTGCTCACTCACAGAACGGAACTTATCGCAAGTGCTAAACTGCAACTCTAGTAGTCCCTCGCAGGTACAACCTTAAAGTGACTGGGAGACTCCACTAGAGTTCCTCGCAGGTGCTACCCTAACGCGATTGGGTGACAACTCTACTAGTCCCTCGCAGGTACCACCTTAACGCGACTGGGAAACTCTACTAGAGTTCCTCGCAGGTGCTACCTTAACGCGACTGGGTGACTCAAACTCTACTAGTCCCTCGCAGGTACCACCTTAACGCGACTGGGAAACTCTACTAGAGTTCCTCGCAGGTGCTACCCTAACGTGATTAGGTGACTCAAACCCTACTAGTCCCTCGCAGGTATCACCTTAACGCGACTGGAAAACTCTACTAGAGTTCCTCGCAGGTGCTACCCTAACGCGACTGGGTGACTCAAACTCTACTAGTCCCTCGCAGGTACCACCTTAACGCGACTGGGAAACTTTACTAGAGTTCCTCGCAGGTGCTACCCTAACGCGACTTAGTGACTCCAACACAACCACATTACTTTCAACTCACACCACCCCTTACGTTGCAAGCTCACCATTCAAAACCATGCTCAAAACACGTTCGTTTCGTAGTTTGAAAACAATGATGCGTGACATATACAATGCACAACACAAGACAAAAATAAAACAATCAAACAAACAATTCCCTACCGTTCCATGGTGTAGGCCCGAAGGCAAAACACAAGCGATCCACTACTTACCTCGACTCCTGCACGTGTTCTTATTTGTTCGCTCGGCTAGCCCTATATTTGCGTGTTGACCTAGCATATTCAAGGGAAAAATTCACTTATAAACACTTTAAGAAAGTCTAAGGAACTACCTAAACTAAACCTAACAACCATTCAACCAACTTTACAAATTTAAACACAACATCACGAAAAACCCGATTTTTCCCACATTTCGGTATCCAAACTTCAAACGGCCATAACTTATTCATTTTTCAACGGATTTCGACGTGCCACCCCAATCTATAAACCCCTACACGTCTACTATCCATTGAAATCATCAAAGTAACCAACCAAACTAAATGGCCAAACCAAAATGCCCAAAACAGAACCGGTCCTCGTAGTTTTAAAAACCGGTTTTTCCATAACTCACTCCCCATCCTTAATCTATCCCCAAAAACAACCTAAACTAACATCATTAAGGGTTTAAACTATAAATGAGGAAGAAACTAGCCAAGAGACATCAAATTTTTGGAGATCCAAATCTAGGGTTTCCAAACCCTAACCAAAATCAACCAAAACATCAACAAAACTCTAAAATCCTTCACTTACATGCATAAAATTAAGAACCCACTTAACTTTACCTCAAAACACCTTGCAAAAATTGAAGAAATGGAAGAGGATAGCTCGGCTATGGTGGAAGAGGATAATCTAAGTGAATTTAATTGCATAATCAATCAATCTAACAAAACTATTTTTTTTTTGTGCAAAACTGGTTTGATGCAAAATTGACAATCAAAATCTACCAACCTTTTTCATGTATCTTTACCATATTTGAGTCATCTTGCCTTGTACTAATGTTATATTATCTAGTCAATGCAAAAAGTCATCAAATTTTGTAGAAATTAATTGGTTTTGAGGTTGCTAAAATTATAATCAACACATAGAGAAAACTGTTTTTTTTTTTAACAAACCAATTTTGGATGCATAATTCACCTTTAAAATCAACCAAGTTTTTGCATGATCTTTGTTTAAATATTGACATAGTGATTTAGTACTAAAGTTATAAGACCTGAATCTTACTTAAAGTCATTAACTTTGTTATTAATTTAATTTGGGATTGTCTAAAAATCACCAATAATAAGCACAAAAAATTGTTTTTTATTGGTAGTTTATAAAGTGTTTGATAAAATGTCTCACTTAGTTTTATGTCTAGTTTGTGTTATTATTTCTAGTTTATGTTAGTGCCTTAAACTTTTCCTAATATTTTAATCACTTCCTTAATCTTCCCTAAAGTTAATTAAACTTTAATTTTAAAAAAATAACTAAATTAAAAATTAAAGAAAAGACGAAACTTAAGAGTTAAACCAATTTCCTAAAACTTAAAGTTAACAACTTTCCCATCCTAAACCTTAAGAACTTCAACTCTTAAATTAATTATCTCTTCCTAACATTCAAATAATGAATCCTAGAAGAAGAATTATCTGATAAGAATTTGTTTTTGATGAACTCAAACATAGATATTTGGGTTATTATAGGGATAACAAAATTCATATCAAATCATATATACACCCTTATAATAATAGTTATCAACCAAACAATTCTAGGAAGAAAAGAAATGTTCCATCATTAAGAGATAAAATGTTTAACGAAAATCACTTGAGGTATTATCCTAACTCTCTTGATTTTAAGCATCGATATCGTCATGAATATCCAACCACTTATGGAGAAAGCTTAAGAGATAAAATGAGATTAAGGACTAAGGTCAATCATCCACCAATTCTACCTTCCAAACGACTTGATAAAAGGAGTTTAAAACAACTAGATGAGTTTAAACACCAATGGGAAGTATTTCCCAATTTTTGGAAAGTGAGATAAAAGCACCTTTGATGAAACTTGCAAAATCACTAACCATCCCTAGACCACCACCTTCTATGCAACAAAAGTTTAATGAACTTAATGAAGAATCTTTAAGTGACGTTGAAGATCAAGAGATTTTAGAGGAAATGCATAGCTTAAGTGAAGAGGAAGAGACACTAGAAGAAGTTGATTGTCATCCCGAAGTAGGTCCACTTCTTGAAACGGACAATCAAATGGAGGAAGAAATTCTGCTAGGAGAAGAAGATGATCAAGAAAAGGAGGAATTGCCACAAGGGCTACCACCCATACGTGGTATCGAACGCCAATTAGATGGTTCAACCCAAGAACACTCTCATATCAAGTGGCATCTTAATCCCCTTTATGACGAAGTACACGCACCACGACCCTCAATAATACATTTCCTTAAAATCAATGAACTTTGAGAAGAGATGGTGGATGAAGAAGAGATGCCTTACCATTTGAAAGAAGTGTCAACATGTGTAACGCCTCGAGTTTTATGAACCCGGTTTGTTACTCATAAACCCGAACATAACTAAGAAAATTTCGGACCAAATTTAAAATTTCGTTCGAAAGTCAAATTTGAACGTTTGCTAAAGACATAAAAAAAACTTGCAGCGGAAAATCTTTGAGCAAAGCAAGGTTAAACAAAACTATAAAATAGTGTTTGAATAATCAATTAAAATATTAAGAAAATAATTCGGCCGGAAGAGATGAAGGCTTAGGCATGAAATACTTAAAGTTTATAAAAGTCAAACACATCATCTGCTGAACAAAGTCAACGAGAAGGGCAGAAACAAACCGAAGGCTTCCACCGATGACGTCAGCCGGATGAATCAATTATCCAACCTCAACCGATTGCAAAACGACAAGTTTTGCTACTCGCGTCTACCGATGACGTCAGCTGGATGATTCGTTCATCCAGCCTCTGCCGACCTTAAAACGACAAGTCTTTTACCACGTCATCCGATAGGTTTAATACACGACATCCACCGATCGCTAAACGACAAAACTTCTACTACATCATCCGATAGGTTTAATACACGACATCCACCGATCGCTAAATGACAAAACTTCTACTACATTATCCGATAGACAACAGAACAACAACTCAACATCTGCCGATAGATATCATCCATCGATAGAGAACAGGGCGACGTTTCAACTACTCCTTGCTATACAAACACAACTCTAACTACAGAAAAAAATTTACTTACTTCACTGAAACTATTAATGTAATATCCGGCTTGTACGGATTCCAGATATAAGATATTATATTATTATTTTATTATATAATGGCATTTTTGGTAAATACGTCAAATCAGGTCCGTTTCCCGAAAAGAAAGCGTCATTACGATCCTAACGATTAATAAGAATTTTAAGGAAATTATGGGAATTTTCGGAGATCAAACACTACGTTCCGAGTAAATACACTTTTCGTAATGTAAAAGACGTTCTCGTAAAAATAGCGAACGAGGTCCAAATTGCGAACGGACAGTTTTAATAAATCCCTGGCAATGAATAGAAGTTATTGGCAAAATATGGAACTTTCGAGAATCTGAATAGTTGGACGATTAACGAAACGAACGACGAAACGAATAGAATTAAGTGAGAAGGGCATTTTAGTAATTTGCAAAACCAAAACTTATAAATTAACCAAAACCCCTTTTCTCTTCATTTCCTCTCTTCCTTCGTGATTTCCAGAGAGCTTCTCTCTGCTCTCTCCCTCTGGTCGCCGACGCCGATCAATGATCCGACCTCCGTTCTCCTCCGTTTCTCTTCCGTTCTTCGTGATTCTTCCTCCTCTCGCTACCTTAGGTATGTATCTACGATCTTAGAGCTTTTATTCCGAGTTTTACGACGTTTTAGGAAATTAGGGTTTCGATCGGAATTCGTTAAAATGCGAATTAGGGTTTGTAATTAATAGGTTAGCCGTGATTAAGTATATATTGAACGTATTAGACGTTATTGGACAAAGAAAAATCAATTGTGAAAAAGTTAAAAATTGGTTAATTTTCGGGTTTTAGGGCAAAACTCGTAATTTGGATTTTTAGGTGCCGGGCGTAAAATGCTCGATAGAATAGTTCAATGGATTGGGTTAAAGCGTTAGGAAATTGCCTTAGTTAAGGTTTTGATAATTTAACGGCATATTGTGCTTTGCCTCAGACAAACAACGCTCGTGGACGGAGTTTGAGCTGCTTTGGACACGAGGTAAGTTCTCGTGATCTTTTCTGGCCGATTGGCCTACACCGTACGTCGTGGTCTTCTCGAGGAACTTGGTGATGTTTTGTTTAATCGCTTTGGTTGGGTAGTTAAGTTATATGTGTATAGGTTGATTGTTGAGTTTTGATGGTATGTTCTGTCTATATGTGTATAGGTTGATTGTGGAGTTTTGATGGTATGCTTTGTCTATATGATTACTGTCTGATATGAATTGTTCATGCATCATTCTGTACGTGTTTTTAAGCAAAGTAATGGACCTAATTAATCTACGTAATCTGTTATCTGGTCACGGCGAGGTGGGTTTAGACCTCGGTGACAATCTGTCTGCGACCTAATCAAAAAGTAAAATGAACCAACGAAAAGAATCTACGTAATCTGTTATCTGGTCACGGAGAGGCTTGGTAGACCTCAGTGATAATCTGTCTGCGACGTAAAGAATCTGAATCTGTAATCTGAATATGTATCTGTATCTGCATGTTTTCTGAATTGCATACGCATAGCACGCATTGCATTTACGTAGAGCTTACTGAGATTTAATTATCTCATAGGTGTCTGTATGGTGTAGGTAATATTCTAGGTGACATCGAGCCAGGTGAGGACGGCGTTCCTCCTCCTGACGTATGAGGCAATTGACGGATGATGGCCGTGGGAGTGCGCTGTGTAGTCGAGGCGCTTTCTGACCCGTGGGGACGTATGTGTACGTGTTTTGGGGAATTAATGTTAATTATGAATGTATAGACATTTAGGTTGCTTGGATTCTGGATAGGGGTTAGATAACGTTTTGGTAATTGTAGTAAAAATGTTTTGTTTTGAACTGTTTAATGATGTTTTGGAAATGTTTTGATTGGTTTTAGGTTGTTACGGATAGCTCGGTTTTTAGAGCTATCCACGTAGTTGACTTCGTAAAGTCCGCTGCGAGTCGGTTGGGTTTAAGTTATAAGCGGTTACGATAAAGAATGAAAAATGTGATGTAAAATGGGTAGAAGTTGTGATGCGCAGGGAGGAAACTTTAAAGTGTTTTGCTCTCTGGAATTTGGGTTCCAGAGAGCGCTTAGAGAAAAAGATGAAAAACGAGAAGAGAAAGAGAAGGAAGAAGAGGCGACTGGGCGCCGTGCTGGTCGCTGCATTATGCAGCGCACATGGCGACCAGGCGCTGCATATAGCAGCGCCCGGTCGCTGCTTCTCTTGAGGGCAGAATTCCAGTTCTGCCCTCCCGCTTTTTTACTGGGTTTTAATGTATTAATAAATGTTTTGAGTTTTAATTAGTTAATAAATGATTTGTTTTAAATGATTTTAGGGTTCGATTCCGATTCCGATTTAAATTCTGTTTTCAACTTCAGTTTTTATTCTGCACAAAGTTTTATTTAAAGTACAGGAAAGTATAAGTATAAAATGAAAAATATATTACGGGAAAATGGGTACAGTATAATGGGTCGTTACAGTTATGGTATCAAAGCCCCCGGGTTTAAAATCGATTCTGTAGACTGCTCGACTGCGCAGCCACTACGCGGACATCCTTCATCAACTGTAAGTATGTTTATAGCTTTATTTAGTTTTAGTTTCTTAGAGATATTTGTTTTAAAATTTTATAGGAGATATATAAGTATGGTGCGTCGAAGAAATGACCGAGATGACCGCGACGATACAATAGACACCCTTAAGGACTTTATTGCCCAACAGTCCCAGCATATGGAGCGACAGGCTCAACAGATGGAGAGACAGTCTCAACAGTTGGGCACCCTTATTGACCGAGAGGGCGTTAGAGCTCGGGAGACAGCTATTTTGGGTAGCCGTGGGATGGAGAGATTTCAGAAGCTCCAGCCCCCTATATTTAACGGACAGTCTACGGATCCCTCTACGGCTGAGGAGTGGATTCGCACCATGGAGGACATGCTGGCCTATGCGAGTATTGAGGACGGAGAGAAGGTTGCATTGGTGACCTACCACTTGGCACTGGACGCCTGATTTTGGTGGGATTCCGTCAAGGCCACCGCAGATGTAACGATTATGGGTTGGGAGCGATTCAAGATGTTGTTTTATGACAAGTATTTCAGCCATACCGTGCGGGAGGCAAAGATGGTTGAGTTTATGCAGCTGCGGCAGGTTGGTTCTATTGCCGAGTATGTGAGGAAGTTTGAGGCGTTGTCTAGATTCGTGCCACGTCAGGTCGGCATTAACGAGGACAAGGTACGCCGATTTCTACAGGGACTTAGTCGGGAGTTCCGGATGCGCCTTACGATATCAGGGTACGTGGTGTATCCTATGACGAGATAGTGGCCAGAGCCCTCGACATTGAGGCTGTTGAGCAGAGTTCTGTCAAAACCGAGGGAGCCATCTAAGGGCTTCTTTCAAGAGATTCACCCTCAGATCAGGAGTATGGACTGGCAACCGAGAGGCACAGCCACAGCAACAGCAACAGAGAGGTGTTAAAAGGCCTCTAGAGGGAGGCAATGATAGAGGAAAGGGTAAGCAGGTACAAGGGACTTCTCGAATGCCATGTGTCCTATGTGCCAGAAAGAACACGGTGGCGAGTGCCGGGTGGGCACGAACAAATGTTTTAGGTGTGGTGGAGTTGACCACTTTGTTAAGGATTGCCCGAAGCCGGCCGAGATCAGTTGATTGGAGATCAGAGGAGAGTTATGCCCAGGATCTTCACCTTTATTGAGCCTGGCGACGTCGACGATGGGGCACAACCTTCTCTTATTACAGGTATTGTCTTAATTACCTGTATGATGATATGTTTATGTTAAAAGGATAACAATAATAATGATGATAATGATAGGCTTGAAAATAGAAAAGTAAGAAAATAGAAGATGGATAAAAATAATTACTAGGTGACCTCGAAGAGAAATCAGTAGACTACATATAGGACAATAAATACCAAATAGAAATATAGTTATACAATAGTAGGATTACTTTGATTTAATCAACGGAGTTTTTACACTTAAGGTTTAGTAAGAATTAGAGGAATACACCCTATGAAATATGGTTTAAGTAGGCGGAGATTATTTCTAATTAACACCCCCCTTCAAGTATTAAAATGCGACTAATCGAGAAAGATGAAGGTTAGATATAAACCTATTAATGGATACCCTAGATTGTTGTAATACCTGGAGTGTGTTTAAATAGATCAAGTACCGTAGAACTCGTACATTGAGGATTCGTATGAAGTTATGAGTGTCTAGATTAAGAAAGAATTTAAGAGTTAAACTTAGAATAATTGTCGAGTAGAATAGTTGGAACCTGACTAGAAGGAGCGAACAAAAATAGACTAGTCGGCGAACTTGATGTAGCCTTGAGGAATTTAGGGAAGGTGAAGTAGATTGTTGAAATAAATGAGAGGTTAGGTTAGAAGCATAGATTGGCATTTAAAGGTCAGCAAATTGAGAAATTTGCGATTTATAGAATGAGGAGAGTGAGAACTATCACCGAAACTATCTAAATAAGCTTAGAAGTGAGGCTAAGTTAGAAAATTTCTAGAGATCGACTCGTGTTTGGCAAGTCGAGACCAAGTAATACATAAATGGCTTAGGTTAGAAATGACTAGTTTAGAGCGCATCAATGAGGAGATTTAGAGACTTGAGGATGCTAGGAGTCGATAGAGACTTAAGTTAAGACAAATGACTATAGCAGAAGTAGTATGAGTAGATTAGTAATGGAGTAACGATAGAGTTCATTGAGAAACTAAACCTAAGGGAGCTTAATTTGATGAGTTAAAAGTTAAAATATATGGGAGTTAGATTACAACCTGAGAGTAGTTAGGAATCCTTGAAAGATAGTCAACCCAAATGACGTCGGGAAATGGAAGATATTTCGAGGATTGAACATAAGGGACGATTTTAGGAGAGACCAATTGATGAATTGGTGAGTTTAAAACGCTTTGATGACTAAAGTTAGACCACGCGTGCTCAGGTCGTCAGTGATAGGTACACAGTTAGAGATCGTTTGATTGAAGGTTTAGAAAATTTGGTAAGATTTGATGCGTAAGCGCGAATGTGTTTGGGCCAGTTAAAAGGAAGGGATATGGTAAGAAGGTTAATGTGAGTAGTACACGTACCGACTGCGGACGGGGTCGATGAAACCAGTCTATGTTTGGGTTACAGCCCAGACATTGGACGAGGTTAAGTTATCAATTTGGCTGGTGTTAGTAAGCTTGGACATAGCTCCGACGTGAGAGAATGACGGAGGAAAGACGATGATGAAAGAGAACCTTGAAGCTAGTATTAATAGGAAGTTTAATATGTGAGTTATTAAGTGAAGGTTGAAAGTTGAAGCATGCACAAATATTAAGGTAGCAAATAGGTCACAGAGTGGATTTATTTGAGATTTACATATTTAAATTGTGGTTTTGGTTTAGAATCACGAAGTATAGCCGTAAGTACAGATGATTAATCGAAGTATAAGGACGCAGGACGTGAGGCGTTAATATCATGGACTATGAGTGATGATTTAATTTTGTGGACAAAATTCTGAATAAGGAGGGTAGAATGTAATATCCGGCTTGTACGGATTCCAGATATAAGATATTATATATTATTTTATTATATAATGGCATTTTTGGTAAATACGTCAAATCAGGTCCGTTTCCCGAAAAGAAAGCGTCATTACGATCCTAACGATTAATAAGAATTTTAAGGAAATTATGGGAATTTTCGGAGATCAAACACTACGTTCCGAGTAATACACTTTTCGTAATGTAAAAGACGTTCTCGTAAAAATAGCGAACGAGGTCCAAATTGCGAACGGACAGTTTTAATAAATCCCTGGCAATGAATAGAAGTTATTGGCAAAATATGGAACTTTCGAGAATCTGAATAGTTGGACGATTAACGAAACGAACGACGAAACGAATAGAATTAAGTGAGAAGGGCATTTTAGTAATTTGCAAAACCAAAACTTATAAAATTAACCAAAACCCCTTTCTCTTCATTTCCTCTCTTCCTTCGTATTTCCAGAGAGCTTCTCTCTGCTCTCTCCCTCTGGTCGCCGACGCCGATCAATGATCCGACCTCCGTTCTCCTCCGTTTCTCTTCCGTTCTTCGTGATTCTTCCTCCTCTCGCTACCTTAGGTATGTATCTACGATCTTAGAGCTTTTATTCTGAGTTTTACGACGTTTTAGGAAATTAGGGTTTCGATCGGAATTCGTTAAAATGCGAATTAGGGTTCGTAATTAATAGGTTAGCCGTGATTAAGTATATATTGAACGTATTGGACGTTATTGGACAAAGAAAAATCAATTTGTGAAAAAGTTAAAAATTGGTTAATTTTCGGGTTTTAGGGCAAAAACTCGTAATTTGGATTTTTAGGTGCCGGGCGTAAAATGCTCGATAGAATAGTTCAATGGATTGGGTTAAAGCGTTAGGAAATTGCCTTAGTTAAGGTTTTGATAATTTAACGGCATATTGTGCTTTGCCTCAGACAAACAACGCTCGTGGACGGAGTTTGAGCTGCTTGGACACGAGGTAAGTTCTCGTGATCTTTCTGGCCGATTGGCCTACACCGTACGTCGTGGTCTTCTCGAGGAACTTGGTGATGTTTGTTTAATCGCTTTGGTTGGGTAGTTAAGTTATATGTGTATAGGTTGATTGTTGAGTTTTGATGGTATGTTCTGTCTATATGTGTATAGGTTGATTGTGGAGTTTGATGGTATGCTTTGTCTATATGATTACTGTCTGATATGAATTGTTCATGCATCATTCTGTACGTGTTTTACGCAAAGTAATGGACCTAATTAATCTACGTAATCTGTTATCTGGTCACGGCGAGGTGGGTTTAGACCTCGGTGACAATCTGTCTGCGACCTAATCAAAAAGTAAAATGAACCAACGAAAAGAATCTACGTAATCTGTTATCTGGTCACGGAGAGGCTTGGTAGACCTCAGTGATAATCTGTCTGCGACGTAAAGAATCTGAATCTGTAATCTGAATATGTATCTGTATCTGCATGTTTTCTGAATTGCATACGCATAGCACGCATTGCATTTACGTAGAGCTTACTGAGATTTAATTATCTCATAGGTGTCTGTATGGTGTAGGTAATATTCTAGGTGACATCGAGCCAGGTGAGGACGGCGTTCCTCCTCCTGACGTATGAGGCAATTGACGGATGATGGCCGTGGGAGTGCGCTGTGTAGTCGAGGCGCTTTCTGACCCGTGGGGACGTATGTGTACGTGTTTTGGGGAATTAATGTTAATTATGAATGTATAGACATTTTAGGTTGCTTGGATTCTGGATAGGGGTTAGATAACGTTTTGGTAATTGTAAGTAAAAATGTTTTGTTTTGAACTGTTTAATGAATGTTTTGGAATGTTTTGATTGGTTTTAGGTTGTTACGGATAGCTCGGTTTTTAGAGCTATCCACGTAGTTGGACTTCGTAAAGTCCGCTGCGAGTCGGTTGGGTTTAAGTTATAAGCGGTTACGATAAAGAATGAAAAATGTGATGTAAAATGGGTAGAAGTTGTGATGCGCAGGGAGGAAACTTTAAAGTGTTTTGCTCTCTGGAATTTGGGTTCCAGAGAGCGCTTAGAGAAAAGATGAAAACGAGAAGAGAAAGAGAAGGAAGAAGAGGCGACTGGGCGCCGTGCTGGTCGCTGCATTATGCAGCGCCCATGGCGACCAGGCGCTGCATATAGCAGCGCCCGGTCGCTGCTTCTCTTGAGGGCAGATTCCAGTTCTGCCCTCCCGCTTTTTTACTGGGTTTTAATGTATTAAATAATGTTTTGAGTTTTAATTAGTTAATAAATGATTTGTTTTAAATGATTTTAGGGTTCGATTCCGATTCCGATTTAAATTCTGTTTCAACTTCAGTTTTTATTCTGCACAAAGTTTTATTTAAAGTACAGGAAAGTATAAGTATAAAATGAAAAATATATTACGGGAAAAATGGGTACAGTATAATGGGTCGTTACAGTTATGGTATCAAAGCCCCGGGTTTTAAAATCGATTCTGTAGACTGCTCGACTGCGCAGCCACTACGCGGACATCCTTCATCAACTGTAAGTATGTTTATAGCTTATTTAGTTTTAGTTCTTAGAGATATTTGTTTTAAAATTTATAGGAGATATATAAGTATGGTGCGTCGAAGAAATGACCGAGATGACCGCGACGATACAATAGACACCCTTAAGGACTTTATTGCCCAACAGTCCCAGCATATGGAGCGACAGGCTCAACAGATGGAGAGACAGTCTCAACAGTTGGGCACCCTTATTGACCGAGAGGGCGTTAGAGCTCGGGAGACAGCTATTTTGGGTAGCCGTGGGATGGAGAGATTTCAGAAGCTCCAGCCCCCTATATTTAACGGACAGTCTACGGATCCCTCTACGGCTGAGGAGTGGATTCGCACCATGGAGGACATGCTGGCCTATGCGAGTATGAGGACGGAGAGAAGGTTGCATTGGTTGACCTACCACTTGGCACTGGACGCCTGATTTTGGTGGGATTCCGTCAAGGCCACCGCAGATGTAACGATTATGGGTTGGGAGCGATTCAAGATGTTGTTTTATGACAAGTATTTCAGCCATACCGTGCGGGAGGCAAAGATGGTTGAGTTTATGCAGCTGCGGCAGGTTGGTTCTATTGCCGAGTATGTGAGGAAGTTTGAGGCGTTGTCTAGATTCGTGCCACGTCAGGTCGGCATAACGAGGGACAAGGTACGCCGATTTCTACAGGGACTTAGTCGGGAGTTCCGGATGCGCCTTACGATATCAGGGGTACGTGGTGTATCCTATGACGAGATAGTGGCCAGAGCCCTCGACATTGAGGCTGTTGAGCAGAGTTCTGTCAAACCGAGGGAGCCATCTAAGGGCTTCTTTCAAGAGATTCACCCTCAGATCAGGAGTATGGACTGGCAACCGAGAGCACAGCCACAGCAACAGCAACAGAGAGGTGTTAAAAGGCCTCTAGAGGGAGGCAATGATAGAGGAAAGGGTAAGCAGGTACAAGGGACTTCTCGAATGCCATGGTGTCCTATGTGCCAGAAAGAACACGGTGGCGAGTGCCGGGTGGGCACGAACAAATGTTTTAGGTGTGGTGGAGTTGACCACTTTGTTAAGGATTGCCCGAAGCCGGGCCGAGATCAGTTGATTGGAGATCAGAGGAGAGTTATGCCCAGGATCTTCACCTTTATTGAGCCTGGCGACGTCGACGATGGGGCACAACCTTCTCTTATTACAGGTATTGTCTTAATTACCTGTATGATGATATGTTTATGTTAAAAGGATAACAATAATAATGATGATAATGATAGGCTTGAAAATAGAAAAGTAAGAAAATAGAAGATGGATAAAAATAATTACTAGGTGAACCTCGAAGAGAAATCAGTAGACTACATATAGGACAATAAATACCAAATAGAAATATAGTTATACAATAGTAGGATTACTTTGATTTAATCAACGGAGTTTTTACACTTAAGGTTTAGTAAGAATTAGAGGAATACACCCTATGAAATATGGTTTTAAGTAGGCGGAGATTATTTCTAATTAACACCCCCCTTCAAGTATTAAAATGCGACTAATCGAGAAAGATGAAGGTTAGATATAACCTATTAATGGATACCCTAGATTGTTGTAATACCTGGAGTGTGTTTAAATAGATCAAGTACCGTAGAACTCGTACATTGAGGATTCGTATGAAGTTATGAGTGTCTAGATTAAGAAAGAATTTAAGAGTTAAACTTAGAATAATTGTCGAGTAGAATAGTTGGAACCTGACTAGAAGGAGCGAACAAAAATAGACTAGTCGGCGAACTTGATGTAGCCTTGAGGAATTAGGGAAGGTGAAGTAGATTGTTGAAATAAATGAGAGGTTAGGTTAGAAGCATAGATTGGCATTTAAAGGTCAGCAAATTGAGAAATTTGCGATTTATAGAATGAGGAGAGTGAGAACTATCACCGAAACTATCTAAATAAGCTTAGAAGTGAGGCTAAGTTAGAAAATTTCTAGAGATCGACTCGTGTTTGGCAAGTCGAGACCAAGTAATACATAAATGGCTTAGGTTAGAATGACTAGTTTAGAGCGCATCAATGAGGAGATTTAGAGACTTGAGGATGCTAGGAGTCGATAGAGACTTAAGTTAAGACAAATGACTATAGCAGAAGTAGTATGAGTAGATTAGTAATGGAGTAACGATAGAGTTCATTGAGAAACTAAACCTAAGGAGCTTAATTTGATGAGTTAAAAGTTAAAATATATGGGAGTTAGATTACAACCTGAGAGTAGTTAGGAATCCTTGAAAGATAGTCAACCCAAATGACGTCGGGAAATGGAAGATATTTCGAGGATTGAACATAAGGGACGATTTTAGGAGAGACCAATTGATGAATTGGTGAGTTTAACGCTTTGATGACTAAAGTTAGACCAACGCGTGCTCAGGTCGTCAGGTGATAGGTACACAGTTAGAGATCGTTTGATTGAAGGTTTAGAAAATTTGGTAAGATTTGATGCGTAAGCGCGAATGTGTTTGGGCCAGTTAAAAGGAAGGGATATGGTAAGAAGGTTAATGTGAGTAGGTACACGTACCGACTGCGGACGGTGTCGATGAAACCATGTCTATGTTTGGGTTACAGCCCAGACATTGGACGAGGTTAAGTTATCAATTTGGCTGGTGTTAGTAAGCTTGGACATAGCTCCGACGTGAGAGAATGACGGAGGAAAGACGATGATGAAAGAGAACCTTGAAGCTAGTATTAATAGGAAGTTTAATATGTGAGTTATTAAGTGAAGGTTGAAAGTTGAAGCATGCACAAATATTAAGGTAGCAAATAGGTCACAGAGTGGATTATTTGAGATTTACATATTTAAATTGTGGTTTTGGTTTAGAATCACGAAGTATAGCCGTAAGTACAGATGATTAATCGAAGTATAAGGACGCAGGACGTGAGGCGTTAATATCATGGACTATGAGTGATGATTTAATTTTGTGGACAAAATTCTGAATAAGGAGGGTAGAATGTAATATCCGGCTTGTACGGATTCCAGATATAAGATATTATATTATTATTTTATTATATAATGGCATTTTTGGTAAATACGTCAAATCAGGTCCGTTTCCCGAAAAGAAAGCGTCATTACGATCCTAACGATTAATAAGAATTTTAAGGAAATTATGGGAATTTTCGGAGATCAAACACTACGTTCCGAGTAAATACACTTTTCGTAATGTAAAAGACGTTCTCGTAAAAATAGCGAACGAGGTCCAAATTGCGAACGGACAGTTTTAATAAATCCCTGGCAATGAATAGAAGTTATTGGCAAAATATGGAACTTTCGAGAATCTGAATAGTTGGACGATTAACGAAACGAACGACGAAACGAATAGAATTAAGTGAGAAGGGCATTTTAGTAATTTGCAAAACCAAAACTTATAAAATTAACCAAAACCCCTTTTCTCTTCATTTCCTCTCTTCCTTCGTGATTTCCAGAGAGCTTCTCTCTGCTCTCTCCCTCTGGTCGCCGACGCCGATCAATGATCCGACCTCCGTTCTCCTCCGTTTCTCTTCCGTTCTTCGTGATTCTTCCTCCTCTCGCTACCTTAGGTATGTATCTACGATCTTAGAGCTTTTATTCTGAGTTTTACGACGTTTTAGGAAATTAGGGTTTCGATCGGAATTCGTTAAAATGCGAATTAGGGTTCGTAATTAATAGGTTAGCCGTGATTAAGTATATATTGAACGTATTGGACGTTATTGGACAAAGAAAAATCAATTTGTGAAAAAGTTAAAAATTGGTTAATTTTCGGGTTTTAGGGCAAAACTCGTAATTTGGATTTTTAGGTGCCGGGCGTAAAATGCTCGATAGAATAGTTCAATGGATTGGGTTAAAGCGTTAGGAAATTGCCTTAGTTAAGGTTTTGATAATTTAACGGCATATTGTGCTTTGCCTCAGACAAACAACGCTCGTGGACGGAGTTTGAGCTGCTTTGGACACGAGGTAAGTTCTCGTGATCTTTTCTGGCCGATTGGCCTACACCGTACGTCGTGGTCTTCTCGAGGAACTTGGTGATGTTTTGTTTAATCGCTTTGGTTGGGTAGTTAAGTTATATGTGTATAGGTTGATTGTTGAGTTTTGATGGTATGTTCTGTCTATATGTGTATAGGTTGATTGTGGAGTTTTGATGGTATGCTTTGTCTATATGATTACTGTCTGATATGAATTGTTCATGCATCATTCTGTACGTGTTTTTAAGCAAAGTAATGGACCTAATTAATCTACGTAATCTGTTATCTGGTCACGGCGAGGTGGGTTTAGACCTCGGTGACAATCTGTCTGCGACCTAATCAAAAGTAAAATGAACCAACGAAAAGAATCTACGTAATCTGTTATCTGGTCACGGAGAGGCTTGGTAGACCTCAGTGATAATCTGTCTGCGACGTAAAGAATCTGAATCTGTAATCTGAATATGTATCTGTATCTGCATGTTTTCTGAATTGCATACGCATAGCACGCATTGCATTTACGTAGAGCTTACTGAGATTTAATTATCTCATAGGTGTCTGTATGGTGTAGGTAATATTCTAGGTGACATCGAGCCAGGTGAGGACGGCGTTCCTCCTCCTGACGTATGAGGCAATTGACGGATGATGGCCGTGGGAGTGCGCTGTGTAGTCGAGGCGCTTTCTGACCCGTGGGGACGTATGTGTACGTGTTTTGGGGAATTAATGTTAATTATGAATGTATAGACATTTTAGGTTGCTTGGATTCTGGATAGGGGTTAGATAACGTTTTGGTAATTGTAAGTAAAAATGTTTTGTTTTGAACTGTTTAATGAATGTTTTGGAAATGTTTTGATTGGTTTTAGGTTGTTACGGATAGCTCGGTTTTTAGAGCTATCCACGTAGTTGGACTTCGTAAAGTCCGCTGCGAGTCGGTTGGGTTTAAGTTATAAGCGGTTACGATAAAGAATGAAAAATGTGATGTAAAATGGGTAGAAGTTGTGATGCGCAGGGAGGAAACTTTAAAGTGTTTTGCTCTCTGGAATTTGGGTTCCAGAGAGCGCTTAGAGAAAAAGATGAAAAACGAGAAGAGAAAGAGAAGGAAGAAGAGGCGACTGGGCGCCGTGCTGGTCGCTGCAGGCAGCGAACAGGCGCTGCATTGCAGCGCACATGGCGACCAGGCGCTGCATATAGCAGCGCCCGGTCGCTGCTTCTCTTGAGGGCAGAATTCCAGTTCTGCCCTCCCGCTTTTTTACTGGGTTTTAATGTATTAAATAAATGTTTTGAGTTTTAATTAGTTAATAAATGATTTGTTTTAAATGATTTTAGGGTTCGATTCCGATTCCGATTTAAATTCTGTTTTCAACTTCAGTTTTTATTCTGCACAAAGTTTTATTTAAAGTACAGGAAAGTATAAGTATAAAATGAAAAATATATTACGGGAAAAATGGGTACAGTATAATGGGTCGTTACAATTAAGAACAATTCAAATCATTGCATTACTCAAAATCTAGTAAGAACCAACATTAAAACCCAACAGAATGCTATTATCAGAAAAATCTCAAAAAAACGTATTCAAATATTGAAACCACTACTGTCATGAAAACTCAACATACTTAAATTGAAACATTGTCAATTAAACCTTCACACCAACTGACATCAGTTAAACCGCCCCATCAACTCCCAGATTGTTACATAGATGCACTCCTCCAACCAGTCTAGTCCTCAGCAAACTCAGTAAACACACCTGCTGTCACTTCTTCACCTACATCACAAAACTCATCTATTAGCCTAATGCTAAGTAAGTAAAGCAGTAATGAAATCAAATGCTGAAATATGAATTCTTAAACATGCAATTTATACTTTCTCATCTCAGTTGTTCATGCATCGTTTCTGTTCAGATCCCCTTGTGAAATTGGGAGTTGGATCAACTCTCCCAAAGTATAAATATCCACTGACTCATTAAGGGGCAAATTAATTCCCTTAACAGTAAATCTGATTCACATAGTTGTTTCTGATCCCCCTGTTCGATGTGAAGCGGATCAAATTTCCCAAAGTCTAAATATCCACTGTCTCATTAAGGGGCGGATTAATTCCCGTAATAGTAAATCTGATTCACATAGCTGTTTCGTTATGTTCATTCCTTACAATGCCAACATGCATTCAAATTCATTTTCGTATACTTTTAAAACATGATGCATAACATACAGACACATTCAAATAAACATAATCCTAATGTTTTGTGATGTAGGCTCGAAGGCACAAGCAAACTTCACTTACCTGGTCTCCTGGAAGTCGCTTGGTTGTAAGCTACCTTAGAAGCTCGCTCACCTAGGTTGAAAAAGAATCGAGCAAGAAGGAAATCGCCTAGAGAGCTCTGCTGCTTGAGCTGAAAACCGAGAGAGGAGAGTAGGGAAAGAGTGGCGGCTACAGTGCATTTAATCACAAAGCCTCTTTCCTTAAATAGGTTATCCATTATAAGTTCTCAATTTACCACTATGCCCTTACTTAGTCACTCATTAACCTAATTAATACTTTCCTAAATTTTCTCCACAACATGCTTACTATTAAATAACGGATTAGAAATTGGTTTAATAGAACTGAGTGCTACAACATGGCATCAAGAAAAGAAGGATAAGTGAAGAAAGTATCTTTGGGATTGGTAACATGATCATTGGTCCATCTTATTCTATCCAAGTTGATGTTATGGCCAATTGGACGTTAAACCAATTTTTGGAGATTTCCATCATTCTTCGAGAATTTTGAAGAAAGTATTTTATGCCCTCGATCCTATAATTAATAACGATAGCACCCATTATGGACTTAGGAAAAACTCTAGAATAAATTCACCTAGTGAGACCCTCAAATTCCATAACCTACAATTGGGTGAACTAGCCAAACAACTAGCATTTTCATTTGGATATTGTAATATCCGGCTCGTACGGATTTTTGGGAATATTATTATTATATTATTAGATGGCATTTTTGTAAATATGTCAAATCAGGTCCGTTTTACAAAAGGAATGCGTCATGACGATCCTAGCAATTAATAGGAATTTTAAAGAATTTACGAGAATTTTTGGAATAATAACGCTATATTCCGAGTAATTACGTTTCTCGTAATACAAAGGACGTTTTAGTAAAAATAGTAAATGGTGTCCGATTTGCGAACGGACAGTTTTAATAGAACCCAGATAATAAGTCGGATTTATTGGCGAAATAAGAAAATTCGAATGGTCGAAAACACGAGAGGCCAAAATTAATATTTTGTTAAGAAATAGTTTTAGTTTTATTATTATTATTATTATTATTATTAATAAATAAATAAAAACAAACGACAGAATGGTTTTGAACCATTCTGTCGTTCGCCCGAGCCCGACGCCGAATACAGGGGAGGCGACGCGAGTGGTGATCGACGGCCACCGTCGACGGGTTCCGACTCCCTCCGGCCAGACAACGGCGGCAGAGAACTCCGGCCCGTCTCGCGCACAAAAACCAAACGGTAAGCTCGGTTTCTCCCTCTTTTTCGGCTCGGTTTGGGGCCGGCGGTGACGAGCTCGATTGAGCTCCGGTCACCGGCCGTTTTCGGGCGATTTTGGCCTGAGAATGTCGGGTAGTGGGCTGGCAATAGTCGCCTGGCCGTGAGGTGCCCGAATTGGGCAAAAATCAGTGAAGCCCGAATTAGGGCAATTCGGGTTTGTGGTTGGAAACTTCGATTTTAGGTTAGATTATTCTAATTGAGGGTATATGTGATCGATTGGTGAAGAAATTGATGGAATTCGATGAAAAATCAAAAAGGGGGATTTTCCGGGTAAAGGGCAGTTTTGGGTTTCTGCCAAATTGACCTAGCTCCGGTTATTTGTTTTAAAATTCCTCTTGGCAGATTAAAATAGGTTATTAGAGGAGTACGTGGCCGCTGGAATTGTTCAATTCCGATAACCGACGCGAAAGTTACGCGCGTTCGAAGTTTCGGGTCGGTTTTTACCGAACCCAAATTAGAGTCCGAAATTAATAGGTTTATGGTAATTAATGATATAAAGGACGTATTGAACGTTATTGGACGGAATTAGAGTGAATTGTGAGAAATGTTAAAATTGGAGAATTTTCGGGTTTTTAGGAAAACTCGTTAATTGTGATTTTAAACTATCGAGCGTTAATCGTTGTTTAAATACTTCGATTAGGTAGGTGAAGATTTTAGGAAATTCATTAGTTAAGGTTTTTGTTAAATTTGGACATATTATTGTTTAAGCTCGTATTAACGACAAATTGATAACAATTGCGTAGGTGAACCACGCTCGTGGACGGAGCTAGCCTTGCAACGGACGTCAGGTAAGTTTTCGTGACTTACTTTGACCAATCGGTCTACACCATACTTCGATGTCGTATCGAGGATTCCTAAGGACTTGTTTGCTTTAAATCGCTTTCGGTTGGGTAGTTAGGTTTAAATGGTTTATAGGTTATTCTATTTCGGTCTTGATGGTATATATGTTGATTGTTTACTTTCTGTTCATTATCTGTTCATGCATCACGTATTTCAAATGACATGAAAACGAATTCTACACGATGTTTTCAAAGAAAAATCTATGTGGCCCGTACGGGGGGACTTTGATCTATTGGTGGACTATTTCCGGGTCTGACCAATACCACATCATCTGGTTACGCGAGATGGGGCTCAGGCATGGCTGTAGGGTTTATGAGCATGTACCCCCCTCCTCTAGGTCGAAAGTGGTAGTCCGACCGCGGGATGTATCCTTTCCATTTAGAGGGCTGATATCTCGGTGGCAATATGTATGAAATGATCTGATATGTCTGATGAGCATGTTTTCTGAACTTCATATGCACGACACGCATGCATCTGTATTTACGTAGCTTACTGAGATTTCCATATCTCATATGTGTCTGTATGGTGTAGGTGACGTTCTAGGTTACGTTGACCCAGGTGAGGATGATATTCCTCCTCCTGACGTAGGACCAGCTGATGGATGATGGCCGTGGGAGTGCGCTGAGCAGTCGAGGCGCGTTTTGACCCGTGGGGAATGATGTAAAGGTATTTTGGGATGTATGTGAGTGTTTTGGAGGAGTTGGTATTTTGGGATGTATGTAAGTATTTTGGAGGAGTTAATGGTATTATAAAATGTATAGTTGATCATATTAGGATGCTTGGATCTGGTTAGGTGATAGATTTACGTTAATGGTATTATAAAATGTATAGTTGATCATATTAGGGTGTTTGGTTCTGTTTAGTTGATAGATTTGTTTTATAAAACGTTTGTTAAGGTTTTTATTTGGATTTTTATGAACTGCTTGGTATTTTGTAAACAGGAGGATATGTTAAACTTTTAAACGGAACCATGCAGTTTGTTTTCGTGAAAATGTGTTTTGTTTAATTATATCTCGAGTCGTTCTGAGTGAGATTTCGGAGATGTAGGAGTATCGGTGGTTTAAAGTTAAGTCGTATTGGGAAGTGTATGTTTGTGATGTAGTTATAATTCGTGGTATAGATAGAATTGCGTTAGTGAAATGGTGAGGTGTATTTTGTAGGTGTTTGTGCGCGTGTTAGTTTAAATAATAGTTTCGAAATTTTTTAAACGTTTTATTAAATCGTTTTCCACTTAAACGCTAAGTATAAAAAGAAAAAGAAGAATTTCGTACGAGAAATAGGGTACAGTGTCTGGGTCGTTACAGATATTACCAATTTTATCATCGTACTAAGGAAAATAAATCGGTAGATTTAGTATTGGCAAGTTACCTACCCTCCAACTAAGGGATTATTTGGCTTTCTAAGATGGAATAGGGTAGAGATTGTTTGTGCAGTCATACTGATCTTGGTTTCTTGATAGAGAATTTTGAAGAATTGGCTCATTGGTCAAAAGGGTATAATGGGGCCATCAAGCTACCACATTTAGAATTCTGCTACATTCAAAAATTTCACTCCACCATCCAGCAAATGACCTTCGAAGTAGTTTATGGATTCAATCTTTTTTCCACATTCTTGGATCATGTCCCTATACCCATTAAAGATCTTAGTCCTGATTTTGATGGAGTCTACTTCCAAAAAATTCAATCAATGGATTTGAGGTCAAATCCTCAATCACCCGAAGAGGATGATATGCCAAGGGGTCCAGCAACCTGAAAACCAACAAAGGTGAAAACTTTATTTAATTTCCTAACTTTTTATGTTTTCTCTTTTGTAGGTGATGATCTATTGAGGGATGACGCATAGAATGTAGCACCCGGTTCCATTGAACCAAAATTTAATTTATTATTAATGATGTACTTTTATAGAAGGGTTGAGGGAGTTATTGATTAGGTTAATAAATGATCAGGCGAGGGCATGATGGTAATTAGAATTTTACATAGTGAATAACCTATTTAAGGAAAAGTCCAGTGAGAGTAGCCGCCACTATTCCCTATTTTCCCTCTTTCGGTTTTTAGCTCGAACAGTAGAACTCTCTAGGCAATTCTCTGGCCTGATTCTCCTTCAACCTAGGTAAGTCTTGTTTTCTTGCATTTTAGCGATTAGTTTACTGAGAGAATACAATGTGAATATTTCGAGGTTTCTGTGATTAAGGGTGGGTTCAGGTTCTTGGTGATAAATGAGAATGCACGGGTAGCAGAGTTTCAAATCGATTTCCTCAAACATATTATTGAGTTTTGGTAAGGTTTAGTAAGAGTTGGATTAATGTACTGTCATGACTTTAGGTGAGCGAGCTTCTGGAGTAGTTGTAACCGAGCATTTCCAGGAGAGCCAGGAAAGTAAAGTATGCATGTGCCTTCGGGCCTACATCACAAAACAGTAGGGTTATGCATCTTGTGAATGATTTTGCATGTCATGCATCATGTTTTTGAAAGATTACGAAAATGAATTTCCATGTAATAATGGTAAGGTATGAACTGAATGTGACAGACAAACTATTAAGGGAATTCATCCGCCCCTTAATCAAGTAGAGGCTGTATGACATTGGGAGAATTGATCCCACTCCCAAGGGAACCAGGGGATCAGATCAGCTATTAAGGGAATTCATCCGCCCCTTAATCGAGTAGAGGATGTATGACATTGGGAGAATTGATCTGACTCCCAAGGGAACCAAGGGATCAGATCAGTTTATGAACGTATGTGTATGCAACTGAGATGAGAAAGTAGAAATTGCATGTTTAGGAATTTATGTTTCAGCAATTCATTTCATTACTGCTTTACTTACTTAGCATTAGGCTAATAGATGAGTTTTGTGATGTAGGTGTTGAGGATACTGCAGGTGAATTCCCTAAGTTTACTGACGAATAGACGGGGTTGGAGGAGCACTTCTTTGTCTCGAACTGGTATACTGATGAGGCGGGTTAACTGATGTCTGTTGGTGTGAAAGTTTAGTTGACAGTGTTTCAATTTAAGTATGTTAAATTTTCATTACAGTAGTGATTTCAATGTTTTGAATACAATTTCGAGATTTTTCCTATTTATAGAATTTTGTCGGGATTTAATGTTGGTACCCACTGGATTTTAGTAATGTAATGGTTTGAAATGTTTTTGAATGGTTTCAGTGAAGTGAGTAAGTTCTTTTCTGTAGGTTGAGTTGTTGCTCTGTTGTCTATCGGAAGATGTCTTCAGTGGAAGCCATCGGATGATATAGAACAAAATTTATCGTTTAGTGATCGGCGTATGCAGTTTACTCAATCGGAAGGTGTAGGTTTAAGTCTATCGGATGATGTCTCAGTAAACTCATTGGCAGATGCGTGCTGACATCATCGGAAGATGTAGAGGGCATTTTGTTGTTTAGTCACCGGTGGATGTAGAACAAAGTCGATCGGATGAAGGAAATCATCTGGCTGACGTCATCGGAAGATGTAGAAAGTCTTTTGTCATTTAGTGACCGGTGGGTGTCGTGTGTAAATCTACTGGATGATGTAGAAAGTCTTTTGTCGTTTAGTGACCGGTGGATGTCGTGTGTAAATCTACCGGATGATGTAGAAAGTCTTTTGTCGTTTAGTGACCGGTGGATGTCGGGTGTGAATCTACCGGATGATGTAGAGAATACTTTGTCGTTTTGCCACCGGATGATGTCTTCCATTTTCTGCTTCAGCCCTTTTTTGTTGACCTTGTTCAGCGGGCGATGCGTTTGACTTTTGAATCTTAAGAAGTATTTTCTTTTTTTTGCGATTTAAACTTTTATTCCTTCTCGACCAATTATTCCTTAATTTTCCAACTGATTATTCAACCATTGTTCAATAGTTTTATTTAATTCTATTTTTACTCAAATGATGTCCGCTGCTAGTTCTTAAATGTTGAGGTTTTAGAAAATATTAAATTACGACCTTCGAGCAAAATTTCAAATTTGAACCAGAGTTTCTGGGTCATGCGCAAGTTTTGTGTAACAAACCGGGTTCTGAAGACTCGGGGTGTTACATAGAACCATGACTTGAAGGATATGGATTGCACATGGACGCCTAGCTATGTGGATGTTACAAGGGATGCCCTCTTGGAAAGCATGAAACATAATGAAGAAAACCCTCGAGCACCAGTTGGACTAGCAGAAGCCGAAATTTGTCTTCCGGGGAACAAATCCATGTAATTTTATTTTTTTTTATTTTCTTATGGAAATCTCTCGGCCATTAGTTTTTCATCAATGCATTAGTTTTGGTACTTAGACTTAGTCATATATTGGTGGCATGGTTTGGGGTTCACTACTTGGCCCACTACTTAGCCATATTATGGAGGTTCATCTAGGCCCACTACTTGGCCCATATTTGGAGCCACTACTTACCCATATTTGGAGGTACACTTGGCCCACATTTGGAAGCTTAGCTTGGCTCATGCTTGAACAAATCACTTGGCCCACATGTTGGAGGCAATACCATCACCACTTGGCCCATGGAGAACCAACCCAAAGAAAGCCCAAGTTTGAAACTTAAACTTTGCAAGGACATCAAGTAATGGCCTCATGGATTGATGACATGGTGCAACACCTTCTCTTGGATCATTTTGGGGTGGTCTTTTCCTCCACCATTGGATTGCTCACTCAGGGATGCATCTCGACCATCCATCCTCTTTTAATCCCACAGCCCTCCATCATTCCCTCTTATGGAAACCCTAGCCTCCACCTTAGGTCTATATAATGCATGCATATTGTAATGGCTTCAACTTTTTGGCCAATTTGAATATTGAGGTATCTTTGTTTGAACTTGGAGAGATTCCATTGTTTATCCACGATTTTCTAACCTTGTAGAAGAAAAAGCCCTCTATTGCTAAACAAGCTTGAAGGTGCTTGGTTTAGTTCTTATATCTTCTTCTTCCTCTCTCTTAGGAGAGTCCATAGGTTGAAGAAGGTGAAACCTTCCCCAATGTGGTGGTGTTTTCCCATGGAAAATACCTCAACCCAAAAGCATAACATAGGATAGCTTTTTAGGGCCTCCAATGGGTTCTTCCACCCACGGTTTTTACATCCATTTCCTACACCATTTTCGTCTTTTTATCCACAGTTTTATTCACCACTATCTCACATTCATTTCAATGTGAATGGTAGTTCAAGGAAATGGTAGTGGTAGTTCAAGTTTATAGGCATTGTTGTTGATTCTTTCCAATATCTTGAATGAACCATTGGCCTGAGGAAGGAGTTTGGATTTTCTTTGCTTAAGAAACCTTTTTTTCCTTAAATGGAGTAAAACTACATCCCTCTCCTTCAAGATGATTTCCTTTCTTCTGCGATTGGCATGCTTGGCTTAAGTCTTATTCTTCCTTTGTATAGTCTTTCGAACTGTTTCATGCATGGTCTTTACTTATTTGGCCTTACTTGCTCCACTAGGATTTGCCAATTCTTTTGAAAATAAGGGAATAAGATCTAGTGGTGTTAGTGGGTTAAAGCTTTACACCACCTCTAAAGGAGTCTTTTGGGTCAAATTTTGTACGCTCCTATTATCGTAAACTCAATGTAAGAAAGTTGAATGTCACAATCGGTGAGCCGCTTGCCTACTATGCTCCTCAACAAGGCTCCCAAAGTTCTATTCACCACTTCTGTTTGGCCATAAGTTTAGGGGTAGATGAGATGCTAAGTAGTAATTTAGTGCCTAACTTCCTCCATAATGTCTTCCAAAATGAACTAAAAAATTTGATGTCCGTATCCAACACAATGAATTTGGGAATTCTGTGCATACGAACCACTTTCTTGAAAAATAACTCGGCTATGATGAGAGAATCATCTGTCTTGGAACAAGCTATAAAATATACTATTTTTGAGAATCAATCCACCACTACCATGATTGCCTCTTTTGCTCTAATAGTGCAAAGAAGTCCCAAAACAAAATTCTTTTTAACTTCCACCCAAGGATGGCTTTGAATTGGTAAAGGCAAGTAGAGTCTTTGAGGTAGCACCTGACTCTTAGCCTTTTTACAAACTATGCATTTTTCCAACACCTTATGCACATCTCTAAGTAAATGTGGCCAATAAAAATGCTCCTTGATTGTTTCCATAGGCTTACTTTCCCCAAAATGGCTAGCTAAGCCTCCTCCATGCATTTCTTTGATCAATTATTTTCGAATTCCCCCATTTGGAATGCACAACTTTCCCCCATTAAAGAGGTAACCATCCACTAGATAATAACCCCCTTCAGCTTTCTCCTTACATTTCTCATAACATTGGCCGAAGACTTGGTCCCCTTCATAAGTCTCCTTGATCCACTCAAACCCAAAGAATTTAGTGCTCAACTCGGTTAAAAAGACGTACGTCTTAGAAATGGTGTCGGCCACTATGTTAGTGTCTCCTTTCTTGTACTTGATGATATAGGGGCAGCGTTCAAGAAACTCCACCCACTTAGCATGCCTCCTATTCAATTTTCCTTGACTTTTGATATGTTTGAAGGGTTGATGATCAATATGAATGACAAACTCCTTTGGAAGTAGGTAGTGTTGCCAAACTTCAAGAGCCCTAATGACTACTAAAAATTCTTTATCATCGGTGGAATAGTTGAGAGTGGCTCTCTTGAGTTTCTCACTAAAGTATGCAAGAGGTTTACCTTATTGCATGAGTAATGCTCCAATTCCCAACCCGGATGCGTCACATTCCACTTCAAAAACTTTAATGAAATCGGGTAGCATAAAAATAAGGGCATGACAAAGCTTTTCTTTAATAAAGTAGAAACTTTATTGGCAAGGTTGAGTCCAATGAAACTCATTTTCCTTTTTGGTACAATCGGTCAAGGGTGCCATAATTGAGCTAAAATCTTTAATGAACCTTCTATAAAATGATGACAATCCAAGGAAACTTCTCACCTCCGAAACCCCCTTTGGAGCCAGCCATTCCTTAATGGCTTCAATCTTTGATTCGTCTACTTCCATGCCTTCCTTTGTGACAATGAACCCTAGGAAGTGCACTCTTTCTTGTACAAAAGAGCAATTTTTAAGGTTCCCATATAGCTTAGCATCTCTAAGAGTAATAAAGAGAGTTCTAAGATGCTCCAAATGAGAGTCAAGATCCAAACTATACACCAATATATCATCAAGTATACCACCATAAATTTTCTCAAGAAATCCTTTAGAACAAAATGCATAAGCCTCATAAAAGTACTAGGACCGTTCGAGCGACCGAAAGACATTACTAACCATTCAAACAGTCAATACTTGGTTTTGAAAGTCGTCTTCCATTCGTCTCCTTCCTTCATTCTTATTTGATGGTAGCCACTTTTTAAATCCACCTTGGAAAAGATTGAAGAACCACTAAGCTAATCCCACATGTCTTCGAGTCTCGGAATAAGATACCGATATTTGATTGTGATTTGGTTGATGGCTTGGCTATCCACACACATTCTCATAGTACCATCTTTCTTTGGCACCAAAAAGTGTGGGCACAGCACATAGACTCATTGATTCTTGAATGTAACTTTTCTCAAGCAATTCTTGAACTTGCTTTTTTAACTCATTTGCTTCTTCCAGATTCATCTTATAGGAAAGACAATTCAGAAGTACAACCCCCGGTTGTAAGTCAATTTGATGCTCAATACCCTGAAGGGGTGATAGCTCTTGTGGAAGTTCCTCCAGAAATACATCTTAAAATTGGTCCAATAGTACTCGGACTTCCATAGGAATTTCTCCTAATTCTTCCATTCTCTCCCGAAATATTATTAGGATTATAGGTTCACCATGTAGAAGAGACTTCCCTAACTCCTTATTGGACATGAAAAGGATGGACTCGGTCTTTTCCTCCTTTCTCAATTCTTCATCGAGTGCTACTTGTTCTAATATGAGTGGAGCCAAATTGATCATTTTTCCTCCAAACTTAAAAGTGTAAAAGTTGGAGTATCCATTATGAGTCATCTTCCTATCATATTGCCACGGCCTCCCCAATAAGAGCTGGCTAGCACTGATTGACAGTACATCATAAAAGATCTTGTCCTTGTACCAACCAATAGAAAACTCTATGCTCACTTGCTTAGAGACTTTGATGTCTTCTCAATCATTCAACCATCTCAATTTGTAAGGGATTAGATGTAGAGTAGTTTCCAACCCTAGCTTATCCACAAGGTCATGAGAGGCAACATTGGTACAACTTCCTCCATCAATAATTAGATAACAAACTTTCTCCTTGATCAAGCATTGGCTATGAAAGATGTTCTCCATTTGGCACTCTTCATTATTGGCTTGAGTTGTTAGGACTCTCCAGATAACCATTAGTAGTGGTCCCTCTTGAGCATAGAAAACTTCTTCTTGAGCCACATCATCTTTACTAGAATCTCCTACCACCTCATCTTCACTAACCACATCATTAGTGCCCTCTAGAGAACTTCAAGATTAGTAGAATCAAACAATTTGAAAAAGAATAAGAACAATCAATAAAGAAAACTTTGTTAATTAACAAAGAAAGAATTAATGATGTGAACCATGGATCGTAAGGACCATGGACCTAATAATAATGCAGTATAGTTCAAAGGAATATCTTTTTGATTAAAAAATAAAGTAAAAAACTAAGACATCAATCGAAGAATTTGATGGAACTGTAGTTATCAAAATAGGAGCTTGACCTAGACTAAACTAGTTGGTAAGAACCAAAGCTATCAAGAGAGATTCTTCAAGCGTGACTTGAAGAAGATTCATGTTCTTCGCAAAGAACCAAAGAGAAATCCTCTCTAAAAAAACTAAATTTTTATTTCAAACTTTTTCTATTAAATCGAAAGTGTTTTGCCAAGGCTACACGTTAAAATTAAATTAAATGCTGAAAAGAAGAACGAAAATAATGATAAAATAACTCCTAAAATCATGTAAAGCATGATCCTCTGCGTGATCAGATGTCAACCCATATTTAAACTCTGTTTGAACATGATTTGAATTGATTTAAGTAGATTCGGCTGAATAAGATCTTTTCTATGAGATTTGCATGCACTTGCATGTGACTTTTTAATCCTCATGTGAGGATGTGCTTAACACATGTCCTTTTTGATTTCTACATGTGCATGCGCATGGCACATGTGTTTTTTAATTCTTACATGCACATGTGCGTTGCACCTTCCCTTTTTAGTTATTCCAGGAGCATGTGCACTGTACCTTCTCCAAATCTTTACGTACCTTCAGCTTCTCGCTCTAGTCATTGGGCCAACAATGTCTTCAATTGGATATTTGCTCTTGGGCTTTGACTTGGCCTCAACTTGGATGATATCATCAACCAATCCATGTGGATCTTTATCTCTTTTCAATCCACATGAATCTTTGTCTCTTTCTTGTTTGTGTGGATCTTTACCATTCTCTCTCCAATCGATGGGGATTTGTGCAGCCCAACTCTATGTCTCATAGTTTTTCTTTTGCCAATTTATGCCCACTTCCATGCTACAAAGCTATTTATTTTCATAGTTAATTGCTCATGTTGTGATGACTCTTTTTCTTGGGTTTTCAAGATTAAACCATGTGAAGGTTTGTTCATCGAATCACTTTGAGATTTATCGCTTCTTGGTTCACATCAATTCGCAAAGTATAATCAAACAGGTAAAGAATTAACAAAGTATAGTTGAAAATGTATTTTATGGACAAGATATTTCAAGATCAACAAGGATATTCAATTGACAAGAATCCAAAAGTATAAGAACAACAATCGAATATTCAGAGTAGGAATCAAATATTCTAATAATAAGAATAATAATAATTTAAAAATAAGAATATAGTAAGCATAAGAATTAAAATTTCAAAGTTCAAAACTTCATGATTCAAAATATGTACAATATCTCAAGAATAAGAATTCGAGAATAATGATTGAATATGTAGAATATCTTAAAAATAAGAATCGGAGAACAATAATTGAGTATGTCGAATATCTCAAGAGTAAGAATTCGAGAATAATGATTGAATATGTTGAATATCTCAAGAATAAAATCTGAGAACAAGAATGATTATGTCAAATATCTCAAGAGTGAGAATTTGAAAATAATCAAAGAAAGTTGAGCTCTTTTTTCTTTTGCAGTTTTTTTTTTGTACTTTTCCATTGTTTTTACTATTATGAATTTCGCAAGAAGAAACTTCAAGAGATTTTTTTTATTTTACTTTGAAGAATTTTCGAAGAGAATAATTCAAGAAAAGAAGAAAAATTGAAAGAAAATAAACATAGAAACTTGAAACAAGGAGCCTTTGCTCTAATACTAAATTATGAGAACCACAAGTATTGAGAAATTGAGACCCTTCAACAATGCAGAATAAAACTCAAGAACGCCTTATAATCAAGTATGAGGAACTTGATCCCGATCGGACCTTGTAGATGAAACCAAAGTTATCAAGCATGAGTAGTTTGACCCAAACCAAACTTGTTGGTAGGAACCAAACTAGTTCTTCACTAAGAACCAAAGAGAAAATTATAAAAAGAACTCTCAAGAAGTAAAATTAAATGTCTCCCTCTAGGGTATAACCATTGTGTTTAAATAACCTAAAGGTAGCTAGAAATAAGTTAACTTAACCTAGTTTATGTAATAGGAAACTTAACAAACTCAAAAATTAGAAAAAACAAAAAAAGGAAGGTGTTAGGCACGCTCGGCAAGCAGATTGAGCAAAACAGGGCTGGGGACGCGCTTGGCTCAAGCCAAGGGGTGGGTTGGGTGCGACAGCAAGAGAAGGCTTAGATTTGGTGCGAACAGGCTAAGAGCATTGATAGGGTGTGTAATATCCGGTTTGTACGGACCTTTTATTATATTGTTATTATATTGTTATTGGCATTTTTGTAATTATGTCAAATCAGGTCTGATTTACGAAAAGAACGCGTCATTTCGATCCTAGCGATTAATTAGAATTTTAAGAAAATTTTGGGAATTTTCGGAGATCAAACACTATAATCCGAGTAAATACGCTTTTCGTAATGTAAAAGACGTTCTCGTAAAAATAGCAAACGAGGTCCAAATTACGAACGGACAGTTTTATTAAATCTCAAATATTAAGTGGAGCTTATTGGTGAAGTTTGGAAGTTCGGAGAAACCGAATAGCTAAACGATTAACGAACCGAACGACGAAACTAATATAAAAACTTAAGAAAGGGCAAAATCGTCATTTGAGTATTTAATTTTTATTATCTATTAAAAGGCAATATGCCTTTGTGATTTTCCAACGAAAATCATTCCAGAGAAGAACACTTCTCTGTTTCTTTCTTCCTCCCTCGCGCGAAACCTACTTGGCCGCCGGCGATCGACGTTCCGACACCGATAAAAAAAAAAAAAAAAAAAAAAAAAAAAGCAGCGATTTCGCGTATTGCACTTAGATCATCTGTCTCTGTAAACCGTTACTGTCAAATTCTCTCTGTCCCATTCTGGAAACTCAAAGAGAATAAAAGTAACGTAATAAATAGGGACAAAGAAACCATTCATAAATCAGAACGCGTAACTACCCCCATTCTGACTAAGAGTGACAACGAGTAGTTTCAGTCTAGTTTTTGGAACGGAACCTTATTGACTATTTTTCATGGTTCATCTTAATGGAATCAAAGGCCACCATTTATGGTCACAAATTTGGAACCGAACCGGCAAAAGGGTTCCTTTTGATTTTTCTATAAACTGAATTCCGTACCTTCTCTTGGAAATTCCAAAATTTGAGCTTTAAATTCCAAACTTCTATATCCAATGCCTTGATTGATATGAATAATATCCAGTTGAAACGATTGAAGAGGTGTCCAGTTTGAGTGCTGAGTGTAGTTGGTGATAACATGATTAAGATTAAACATAATAATCACAATTAGAATCATTTATTTGTGATTAAAAATTAGAACATTTTAAATTAAAAAACTTAGAATAGCCATGACAATGAACATATTGCATGAGATCTTTAGACCCGTGTTACTACTAAACTTACCAAATATATTAAGCAATTTAGGTTGTTGAGCTAGAAATCTTTATGAACAATTTG